>JBBBDQ010029992.1:550000-669525 GCA_037127315.1 Ascarosepion bandense
ACACCTAACCCTTCCATCTCACGGTGTATGTTGCGTGCGTTAAGTGGCCGCGAGTTAGTTGCACCTGAGTTAGCAGCTGTTCACTTCCGTTCCGCCCCCAGGTGATCGAAGATGTCAGATGATCAGTCGAAAATCCTTCACTTGCTCTACTACGTTGTGATTCCTGACCTCAGAGAAGTTAAGGACCAGAGGAAAAAGAGGCGGTTGTCTTCGTGCTGCATTCCTCGACAACTGAAAACAGGGGGAACATGCAAAAATAAGGGAGACAGGTAAGAACATAAAAATAATAAGACAGTAGCAAAGGCCAGTCTATGTGGACAAAGGATTATATTATATCTCTTTGTAGAGAGAGAGAGAGAGAGAGAGAGAGAGAGAGAGAGAGAGAGAGAGAGATCTGGGAAGTAGTTCGTGACCTAGGTGGAAACACCTGGAGAAGAGGAGGGAGAAGAAGACAAAGTTAATATGTTTTGGTAGTATTGTTTCCGACCTCTAGTAAGGGGGTACTACAGTAATATTGCGGGGAAAGAAAGAAAGAAAGAAAGAAAGAAAGAAAGAAAGAAAAAGGGCAAACGTAAAAAGGAATCTATATCAATCTGGGTCTAAAAATTTAAGTAAATATTTGTTTCTATGAAAGCATGTGGTCATTAAATCACTTTTTTTATTAAGCAAATTAGGATTATTGATATGGTTTATGATGGCAAGTTTTTCTAAAAGGCATAGATTACATTTATTAAATTCATACACTGATATCTTCAAAGACACATGGCTCAGTGAATATAGGCATTGGTTGGTTCTAGTGACTTAACCTCAAGTGTGAGTTCAATACCAGGCTACAGTAGTGGTGAACAAATAACTTAAAAGTTAAAGGGAGATAATTACATAGCTACCGGAAGTGGCATCGCGCATGGAATAAAGAGTTCGGTTAGAAATTCCTAGCATCTGAAGAACGTCAGAGCGTATAATGATCGAAACTTCGTAAACATGGCATTATAGATGCCATATTTTGTTCATTTAAATAATGATTTTGTTTAATTTTTTCTCGTGTGAGTTTTTTTTTCAGTTTCTTTATTTTTCGCTCTCTAGTATAATGTTATTCTTTGTCTTGTTTAGTATTTAATTTGTATTTATTCTTCATGTCGGGGAATAAATTTATTTAACTTCTGAGTTTTTTGTTTGTTTGTATCTTCTTCCAAAAATGGGAATATATTTTGGATTCTTTAATTTAAAAAAAAAATCCAAAATGGTCGTCAAAGCCGATTAGCTCATTAGTGCCTATGATCTTTTTTTAGGACCAGAAGGATAATTTACCTTATTTCAACAAATCCTGCAGTTTTCAGATATATCTTTGGTTAGTCATAAAAAATGAAGTGTCTTTCAAATATATCACCTACTGTCTGATGTATGTTAGCAGCACTGATGTCCCAATTTTAAGTATAGAGTCAAAATCTTGAGGAGGAGGAGGACGAGGAGGAGGAGGAGGAGGACGATACACTCAGTTTCATCGATCATTCAAGCAAAAACTTTTTTGAAACTTGAAATCAAAATGGACAAGGATGAAATTGAAAAAATAATAAAAGTACGGAAGCCAATAATGGCGAAAATGGGAGAAAAAGAAAAATTAAGGAAGACCATAAAAGCAAAAACAAACAAAAATTGCAAGATGAACGACAATGCTGAAACTGGGAAATCACCGTCTTGGTGGAAATTCTCATCTAATCAACATTTTGATGTTTTTGGAGAGGACCAAGAGTTATGTTCTCCTTATAAAACAAGGTGACTTTTTAGAAGAAAGTTGAAAGAAGAATTGTAATAGTCTTCGTGCTGGGCAAGCTTACACGCAAAATCTTTCGCTTCTTGAAAGTCACAGTATTTAAATCAATGGGATCCCTGGAGGTAAAGCTCTAAAGAACCATTAAAGAAAATAAGTTTCTTCATGTGAGACATATTGCTACCCACGCCCACGGATTGTATGAATGCGGTCAGCCGAGGATTAATAACAAAAGACCAAATATTGCGAACGCAGTATGAGTGAAGACGTAATAGAGGATAGAAGTTAAAGGAAAGCCTGGGGGTCTACATATCACAATTCGAACAGATAATGGATGCCCCTTGTGATAACTTGAACAGGTGGTGATATTTCGATATTATGTTGAATCGTAAAGCCTTCATCTCCATCTTTTACTGTCTTGATGTAGCGGGCCAGAAAATGCAGGTCATTGAAAACCGACATACCGTAAGTGTGGAGAGACTGGTCATCTCTACTCTACCTGCCCCCCTAAAAAAAGGCTTCTGAAGTTCTAGCTCCCATCCATCGAAATCCCCTTTGGCTGAATCTGTTATTTCCGCGACATTTGTAATGGACATGCCAGCGTCTGGGGCAGGTATTCTAAAATGACCGCTTGGATATTTCCTCACTTTCTCTGAAAAACCTTTGCCCAGTGCTAGTACGGTAGTAGAGAGAGAGAGAGAGAGAGAGAGAGAGAGAGAGAGAGAGAGAGAGAGAGAGAGAGAGGTATAATAGCTGGCTGCTGGAAGGTTTAGAGGAAGCTTCATTTCTCTGAAGTTTCCAGACACAGCAGACCCCTTCACTCTACCAGTGTTAAGGCCGAAGTTACAGCCGTACAAAAGATCTCCAAAAAATAAACATAAAAACCCAGGCTACGAAAAGACAGAAAGGATAAAACAAGTAAAAGCGAATTTATAGGCCAAAAATATAAAGTTACCAATCAAAATCCAAGTCCGTCCTTCGACCTCTTCCCCATGTCCTCTTCTACGGTGAAATCTTTTACTACATCGGCGAACTCATCCCCAGTTAACATTATCTCTCTCAGTAGAAATCCCAGTAGATTCAGAAAAATATATACACCTAGTCCGTCACCCTGTTCTTTCACCCCAAAACAATAAGAAATGTCATCGCCCTTCAAGCCCTTCATCTGAAACAATAGAAAGGCGAAAGAAAAAAAGTATCAAACAATCTAGAAAAGGTAGTTTTCCGTGCGCCCCGCTCCCCGCTGACTCTGGTTGAAAAAACAAAAACTATGGAAATAGGATAAAAGAATTGAAATTCCTTTTATCAATCAAGTTATATGGTGATCATAATGTGAAAGGTCCCCGGAACTTTCCCAAGAAAAGACGAAAGAACACTCACAGTAATTTAAACGTAGTCGTGGGTACGGCAGATATGTGGTATAGTCGAGAGGCAAATAATTCTTACAAAATCATTTCCCACTAGCCGTCATCGACAACTTTGAAACAAGAAAACTAAAACAATTCTGTTAGGTAAGGGTTCTAGTTTTCGTTCACGTTTTCCCTCTATAGAGTGTTAAAACTGATATCTCTGGGACATCTGCGGTCCTAGACAGTTTCTTAAGACTGATATGGGCCAGTGTCCTTTTCCTGATCATATTCAAACCAGATAATCAACCAATCGGATTGATAATGTCTCTCTGGTTAGCTAGTACGAATACCCGGGGCCTGAAATCGAAGTTTCACAGAGCAAGGCTTGATCACGATCTCTTGGGCCTTGGGGTGAATGTCTGTTGTTTACAGGAAACCCGGTTTTCAACTCACAACCATGAATATATGCTAAAAGGTTTGTGCTCTATCCAGCATGTTTTGAGGACGCTCAAGAGGTGATTCTTGTTTAGTGAACAAGTCTTTGAATGCAGCGTGTACTCTTGTTTTTTTTTTTAAACTTTTTGTGAAAATACGAGATTTATCGTTTATTGTTTTATGATTCCAACACTGTTGGAATTCTAACTTTTGTTTTACCTAATTGTGTGGCGCACAAATGAAACTTGTGCAAGTTTTTTTTGTAAATTGTAGATTTTACTATTTTTCCTGCTATTTAGTAAATTGAAGAAAGATTTTATGATCTGCTCTGTGCAATTAAAAAATAATTTTCTTGATGTTAATTTTTATTGCATTTTATGGTCACAAGTTAAAAACAGCTTTCAAATGTTTTAAATGTGAATAGTAATTGGTTAAGAACTTTGATTTAATTTCTTTTTCTATAAGAACCTTTCAGCATTTTAATGTGCAAATATCAGAATACAGATTTGGGAAATTATGTGGAGCCGAGGATTTCCCAGCATCCCTTCATATATTCTATGTACTTGCATGTGTGATTCGTGTAAATTATTAGTTTCACAAAGTCTTTTTTTGCGTATTTTTACTGACATTGATAAAGAATTTAAAGAGCTTATGGCCTATGTTGTTTTTTTTCCTATTTGATTTATTGATTTTTTTCCCGTTACTGCGACCCAAAAATTGGTCATCATCATCATCATAATCATCATCTTGATTATCCTTTTTTTTGTACTTGGCCCTTCATTTCACTCACTGTTGCTGTTCAAGAAAAATTCTCACATTTTTCGGTACTTTATATTGTTGCTGTCTTCCTTTAATTGAGAACCGCTTGTTTTTTTTTTGCTCCGGGTTCATACATTGTCTATCGTAATTTTTGTTTGCATCCGTTTTTTGTAAGATGCGAGGAGACAATATCAGTTTTATTTGGTGCATTTGGGCGGGAGTACAGCTCAGGCTGCATCAAGTAATTTTAAAACTTTTATCGTTAATGTATTCTGGCGTTTCACAAACTACGTTCACGTCTATGGAGCAATGGAAAGGATTTTCAATGTGTATCACTATTTACAATAGAAAAATGACACTAACTTGATTCAAGAATTGCGTCGACACAGACCTTATGAACGTAACGTTAATAAACAAACGGAGCAACTACTCAAATAGGAGTATAAAAAAACAAAACAAAAAAGTTTAAGTAATAAAAATCTATTGAATTAATAAATAAAAAATCTAACCCTTCCTTATAAATTTATTGATACCGTTGATTGTATCTCATTGTTCGTTTTAATCACTAACATCATCAGTTCTACGTAACACTTAGAAAGGACCGGTGTAAGGTGCTTCCAAATGTTTGCGAACTCTGTCTACTCTTAGCCATACGCTTTTACATGGCTTAAGCTTGTCTGGGATGTATTGACATGACTTATTTACAGAGCTATATAATCTTTTTCTGTTGACTGTAAGGAGTTTAAGGTACGTTGCAATTTTTTAGCGCACTTCTGATTATTTATGTCATCGTTAGTGCCGTCAACTAGCAACTGAGGAATCATTATAAGAGTGCTTGTAACTGTAAAGAATGGTGAAGTATTAACAGAATTAGATGCCGGCACATATATCCATTAATATCTTTGGGAGGTCGTCGAGCCATGATTCCTTTCTAGCTTGTCATTATTGCCGTCTTCATTGTTTTACGAACACGTTCGACCATTCTGTTAGTTTACGGATGGTAACTAGTTGTGTGCAATCTATAGAAACCAACTATTGAAGCTATTTCCGAAAATAATTCGCTCTCAAACAGGGTGCCACGATCAGTTATTGCATGAAGAGGAACACCCCATTATGTGATCTGAAGCCGTAGGGAGATGGTTAATTTTTATTTAATTCTGCCTTGTGTCATACTTAACCGAAGTTTTATGTAGAATTATCATCATCAGAATTATCGGAAGGTTTTTATTAGAAGGTCAGTTGGAATGTGCGGATTAGTGTAGAATAGTGGAATAGTGTAAGATTAAAAATATAGATTTTGTATGTTAAAATAGAAATTTATTAAAAGGAAAGAATAACAAGAATTCGTGAAAATTAATGTTCAATGAGAAAGTTAAAGGTATCTAGATTTCTAGAAAATGTTCGTAGTAGTAATTGTTGGAAAGAGTTTATGCGTACGTACGTATGTATGTATGTATGAGCGTTTGTTGAGTAGGAATGTCTTTGGATGGAGAAAAAAAACTAAAATGAATCAGCACATGAGAAAAAGAAGAAGGCGGACGATGTGCCACGTGGTTGAAGTTTCTCTCGTTACATTTTAGTTGTTTTGTCTCGCTGCTCTCATCTGGATCTGACCGACTGGCGCTGATCAGAGCCTTTTATCGTAATTTAGATTTTTGCACTGGATCGCTAAATCTTCTGGATCTTGCAATTCGCTCCCATTGGTCAGAAAATCAGTTTAACACCTACTTGCGAAATTCGGTTTCGACTTTTTCTTTAAGTACATTGTCAATCCTTTTCTATTTGAGAAAAAACAGGATTTCACACGTCATTGTGAATTTTTGTAAAAGTGGAGGAGAAGGTTGATTTTAATTCTTGATTTTCTATCCACTACAGATCCACGTGTGAACAAATGCTTTGGCAACAGATTGAGCTGTGATATCCGATAGTGGTTCTGCTTCTATCCATTTAGTAGTGCTACCAATACAAGTTAATACGTATCTGTAAAGAACGTTATATGTTTCACGACATCGTCTAGTCACAGGAAGAGGACCGATTAAATCTAAGTGTACCGTATTAAAGTGTATAGTCAGCAATTCAATAGGATGAATTTCAAATTTGGTATATCTCTGAATTTTGCTTTTCTTGTAAGTTTAACATTTATTACATATGTCTTTTATTGATTTGTATATAAAAGGCCAAAAAATGTATTTTACACGACATTTTAATTCCAGGGTTTGATATTGCGTGAATAGTATCGAAAAAAAAAAATTAAGTCATTTAGTGTAAGCGAAGTGTTATTGCATACGTATATTTTCTCTGTTAATGGCATGACTATGTCCGCGAAATTAGGGATTAATTTTCTATAAAAATTTACCATGCCTAAAAAACGAAGAAATTTCTGACTGTCTTTAGGAGGGGAAAATTCTGTAATGCGCCAATATTATTTTGTGCAGGTCCAATACCATTATATTATATTATATTATATTATATTATATCTATTGAAGTTACATCAAAAGTTGACTTCTCTATTGAAATTTTAAAATTCTTTTTATTTAAAATCTTTACAAATAGTTTCAATGTTTTTCATGTGTGATGAGCATTTGCCATTTTATTATTACAATTTCCCAAATGAATTGACAGTTTTGCTATTACAACAAAAATTATATTTCAGGAATTTTGAACGGGCACGCTTCCACACCCATTCATACGAACACGTGTGGCCCCAAGGTTATATTGTACATCCTACGATGTTTCTGATCTTTATCAATGATTTTCCTGATGTTATCACTTTCCAAGTAGGCATTTATGCAGACAACATTACCATTTACATCCATCTCAATAGAAAATCCGCCAGAGCCGACAAAGTAAACCTGGCTGCTGCTGCTTAACCGAGGCCGTCGCTATATATTACCATTAATATAGCGACGGCCTCGGCTTAACCGCGTTAAGAAATGACTTGTAAATTATAATGTCTCCAAAACGAAACTTCTGTTTTAGCCATCAAAGAGAAACTATCGTGTCTATTATCAACATGGCTGATGCTAGTCTTTAGGAGAGCAACGCACTACGCCTCCTTGGACCCACTTTTTCAACCGACATGATTTGGAAGGACTACATTGAATCAATAGCTGCATCTACTACAAGGAAAGTTTTTCTCGTCAGAGTCTATCTGGCACATTTATAAATCTACCATTCGTTCGGGAACTGGATACTGTTGTCATATCTGATTTAGTACGCCTGCTATTCATCTCGAGTCTCTTGACAAAATCAAAAGAAGAATCTGCAGTGTAATAGATCCTGATTTGTCATACGATGTGATGCGGCTTCCCTTTGTTTATTTTTCAAATATTTTCATGACAACTGCTATGACGAGCATTATTCGCAGGTGCCTCGACCACTTGAACTTAAACGTGCTACTAGATTGAAACGTAGAACCGACCTTTTTAGTGTTGAAATAGCCACTACTAGTTTAACACTTTTTTCCTGGCACTTCTCGCCTGCGGAACCCCTTTCGTTTTCTTGCTTCCCTGATAACAACACTCTTCAAAAATTTAAACACTACGTCAATCGCCATCTTCTGTCTTCTTGAATCCCGTTCATTTTTTATCCTTTTCCAAGTCCTTGCATTCCCTTTCACTCACTGTAAGCCCCTGCGTACTGGTGGCACTTAACCTTGTGTCGAAATGATTAAAATAATACCCTCGAGGGAGAGGTTAACACATTTGTTTAATTTATTTTCATTTTCCGAGAATTAAGTAATTTGGATAAATATATTGTGACCTGTAAGTTTTCCTGAACTCAATGTATAAGAAATTATGTAAAATCAACTGAGTTCATAAATTCATATCTAGAATCAAATTCTGATTTAGAAGCGATTTTGTTTTTTCTTATCTTGTTTTTTATAATATATATATATATATATATATATAACCGACGAAATGAGATGATGTAAGCGGATCTTAAAATAAAGAAAGATCTCATGATGACGCGTCCTTCCGAACTGTGCTTGTCGAAGACCAAATCGGACAATAACGGTTATTTCGATCTTCAAATTTCTGCATGACATTTATTTTTGTACTGGCAAAACGAGTTTGTCTATTGAACAAATATACAAAGTGACATAACCATTGTAGTAACGAGAAAAAGGTTCATGAAACAAAGTGGACAGCAAAAATAAACAGAACGTCAGAATTAAACAACCTTAACATCAGTTTCATCTTTCGCTGATTTCATTTATTATTATTATTATTATTATTATTATTATTATTATTATTATTATTCAATTTCTGCTATGGTCACACTATCTATTATGTCTGTGAGAAGACCTAAGGCAGTTACTGCGGTGTTTTTATGGCTGCATTTCATTATTTGTTTAACTCTCATAACATTACTAGCGTTACATACACAAGGTTCTTCTTAGTGTGAGAGTTATAATTAACAATATAAGTTTTTGAATTTCTTTTAAGCAAGCATTTTGAGGGATTTTTTTCAACGTTTTGTGGTGTTTATTTGTTTATCATTCCAAGTGCACCTTCTATGCCTGATACTGTTCTTGCTTTCAATTTCCACATTTTTCGTTTTTAATTTCCAGGTCTTTTACTTCGAGATAGATCTTCAAATTCTCTAGTTTTTATAATACGTTCCGTTGGGAAGGTCATATCAATTTGGTTTTTGACAATTATGTCAGGCTTATTTGCTTCAATTTTTCTGTCCGTAAAGATGGTGTAATTCTATAGAACTATGATGTATTCTATTTTTGTAAGAGATGTTGCGTAAAATTCATACCACTGTTTGTTAACATATTTCCCAAAGTGTTTATACATTGTCCAGTTTAAATATAGACCCACTTTATCGTGACGATTTTTATATT
This sequence comes from Ascarosepion bandense, assembly GCA_037127315.1. NCBI lineage: Eukaryota > Metazoa > Mollusca > Cephalopoda > Sepiida > Sepiidae > Ascarosepion > Ascarosepion bandense. The sequence goes on from JBBBDQ010029992.1 coordinate 559,164, forward strand.
CATTTGGCGCAAGTACAGAACATCCTGAGATCAGATGGTTAATGGTTTCTTGATTTTTGTTAAGGAACCTGTATTGGATCGACATTATTGTATATGATATTTACCTGAAAGTTCTTAGTGAAAAGATTCTGGTCATGCGCTGTAAGAATAAAGCCTTTCATTTCAGCCTTTAACCCAGATGTTCGTAATCATCGATGAGTGTTAACTTTATCAACATCGGCTTTATTAGTACGTTCTGGATACTGACCATACAGAGGTTTGTCTTGCCAGCGTTGTTGATTCTGTTCAAGAGCTTTATTCTTGGCTTTCTTTTATGCTGCAACAGTTGATCCTTGAGTTCTGTTTTGATATTCTACAGAATCCACTAAATGTAAATCTTGCTCGTATTTACAACATTCATTCATGTCTAATGTAAGAATTATTTTGGTTAGAGGGAAGATTTATTTCAGGTGGTACTTTCTAAAGTTACACCGACCCTTGATTACATTTGTTCGCCCCCTTTTGTGAAGCAGCAGGCGCTGTGGCCCAATGGCAGAGGCGCTTTCAGAGTACCATTGCTGCTAACTAACCACAGGGCCCGTAACTTGATGAGGGAACAGGAAGATTTCCCCTAAGGGACTTGCACCAGTCGGCGGAGAGTAGTAGAAGTAGCAGCACTGGGCTCAAGCAGGAAAGACTTTTCGCTGCGGCGTGGCCGCGTGATGCGAAGCCTACTTGGTGATTTCCCCTACATTTAGAGGGCCATTAGCTGTCACTCGTCTTCGAACACCCGATGTGTGTGTTTTATCCCCATATTAATGGGATATAATTGTTGAAGTACTATTGCGGTGTACAGAACCTACACTCGCCTGGTTGGTTTTCCCATTAATCGAATCACTTAATTGTAGATTCCGGTGTCCCTTAAATATTCGACTTCATATTGAATTGTTGCTGTGTTTGAGAAACCATTCAAGTGTTGGTTGCCCAGAGCCGCTACCCTTGAGAAGAAGAAGAAGAAAAAGGAAAGAAAGTGTCGGCCCAACAAGCCCCTGAAGAAAGAAGCTTTCGGCTACAGGAACCTTGAATTGTTCGCCTCTCGCTAATTCGAATGTAATAGAACGCCATTTGTATTTCCACCTTTTCGTAAGTACTTGTGTGTGTGTTCGTAAAGCACACCTTCCTCTTTCCCTCGTGGTTAATTTGTGACTTGGTCGCAATATTTGAATTGTATGTTCAGCGATCAGTTTTGACGCTAAAATACCTGTAATTTTAGCAGTTTTCCTGTCTTTATTGTCCATATTTATAATACTAATCATTTATTGAACTGTACATTTTAAATGTAAAAACCTTTTTATGCATTCTAATTTTATATATTGTAATCAATAGTTCTGTAATTGAGACGCACGCATTTTTAATCGTATTTTGCTTTGCCGCGGTGAACACCACGTTAGAGAGAAGTTACTCCCCTTGAAGGCGGGGGGGATTTAAAGAGTATAAATTATAGCTTCCACAAAAGTAAATTCTTACTCTACTAGAATTGAACGTGTTGTTTTTTGGTAAAGGAAATAATCCTTTTGTTCAGCTAGACTTATACGTTGAACGCGGTTGTCCCTCAAGGCTTTATCCTAGGTCCTACGCTCTTTCTGATCTACATCAATGATCTCCCCGATGTCATAACGTTCTAAGTAGGCATGTACACCGATGATACCACAGTGTACTCTCGCCTCGATCAAAAATTTGATGTGGGCGACAAGGCGAACCTCGCTGCCGAGCTTGAAAAGGACCTCCAGTCCGTGGTGGATTGGGGTAAGAAATGGCTCGTAAATTTCAATTCTTCCAAAAGCTGCTATAAATTAACCACCATAAACAACCACACCTCCCTCCCATTAGCATGGAACTGGCTTGCCTCCCAGAGAGTAAAACACTACGCCTCAGCGGACCTCAAGTGGAATGACTACGTCGAATCCATTGCTAAATCCGCTGCTATGAAAGTCGGATCTCTCTGCAGGGCACGGAAGTTCTTTCCGCCTGAATCCACCCTGCACATATATAAATCTACCATCCGCTCGTGTATTGAATACTGCTGCCACATCTGGTCGGGTGCCCCTGCTATTCTCCTCGGGGTTCTTAACAAAATACAACGTAGAATCTGTAACGTGATCGATCCTGACTTGGCTGACCGCGTGCAGTCACTCTCTCACCGGCGTGACGTGGCTTCCCTGTGCCTCTTCTATAAATAATTTCACGGCTTCTGCTCTGATGAACTTAGATCACTGGTGCCCCCTAGGTATGAACTTGCACGAGATACTAGATTAGCAACCAGGTTCCACCCTTTTACAGTGAAACGGATGAAATGTAACCGCAAGTTCTACTCCAACAGCTTCTTCTCTCGCACTTCCCGCCTGTGGAATTCACTTCCGCATACTTGCTTCTCCAACGGCTACAACCTCCAGGAGTTTAAATGTAAGGTCAATAGACACCTCCTAACACATTAACTCGCACCCATTCTCTCAAACACGCTTCCTATGTACCTCCTTACTCGTCTATCACCCTTCTTTCTGACATTTCCTATATCCAATCGCTCTATATAACCCCCTGCGCAATAGTGGCAGTGGAATGCCTTGCTTGGGGTGATATGATTACAAAAAATCTTTTATTCTGCTAAAGTTATAAGAAATAATTCTTATATTGAATATTTTGCAGTTCTTTGTTGAATCTATGCATGCTTATAATCAGTAGTTGTTGTCTTGTATAACATTTCTCGCTGAATAAGACTCCTACTACCTACTTTATGGGGTATGTATAGGCGACCTGCATCAGTCTTTGGATGATGCATGTTATGCTTAGAAAAAAGATATCTTGTCTTAGAATCCATTCGTTTGATGTCATTTAGAGTTCAATTTAAGATGTTGAAACTATACTGAACCACTGGGGAAGCAAGGTTATAACTCTGTTCTAAGAATTCACTTCTGGTCTTAATATTAGTAGCACCTTTCTATAGTACTCTTTTTGTCCTATTTCTTTCATTTTTTTATGGTGACTTCCTTCACCTTCATTTACAGCGAGGTAGTTGTAAGCTTAATCTTGCTCTAAACTTTGGATTGTTACCCCAGGGTCAAAGCTGATAGAGGAGGCTTTGCTAGCTATATTCGTAAAGTTTTCTTTTTAGCACATTTATTAAAGCCGAATTCCATTTCAGTGTCATCATTGAAACATTTTAATGTTTACAGAAGAACTTGCTGCTCACTGTAATTTCTAGCACACTACATTAAGTCATCACCTTCTGAGGGACTTTCTTTATAGGAATGTAGGATTGTTGCACGTTTTAATATACAAAAGCAAGGAATTAATTGGATTAGAAAGGGTTTTGAACTTAAAAACGTTCACAAATATTCCTCAGGGGTTGATAGATCAGTCAAAATATGTGGACGACACAAAGTGTCATAATTCAAAATCTGGTAAAAAGTAAACGAGTAATATTCAATTTGAAAGATTTGGCTTGTCATTTTATTTATTTTGTTCCTTTACACACACACACACACACACACACACACATTTTCTCTCTCTCTCTTTATATATATATATATATATATATATATATATATATATAGATATATATGGGTTAGGAATTGGCTCGTACATTTTAATACCTCCAAAACGAAGTTGATCTCTTTTAATCACAATAACGAAACTTTCCTGTCTATCGTCAGAATGGTTGACGCTAGTCTCCTAGAGAGCAACTTACTGCGTCTCTTTAGCCTCACTCTCTCAAATGACCTTAAATGAAATGACGACATTGAACCCACAGTTGCATCACTGTGTTTGGCCAAAAAGTTTTTCTCCTCTGAATCCATTTTCCACATTTATAAATCTAGCATTCGTCCCTGCATTGAATACTGCTGCCATATCTGGTTGGGTGTTCCTGTTATTCATGCCAAGGTTCTCGGAAAAATCCAGTTGTGGATCTGCAACCTAATCGATCCCGATTCAGTCACTTTCTTATCGACGGGATATGGCTATCCTCTGTCTTTTGTGAGAAATATATTCACATAGCTTAGCGCTTAAGCAGTGAAAGGAAATTATCAAACATAACAAGACATACCTGGTATAGGAAAAACAATTTATTTGTCTTGCAAAAATATGCTGAATTTTGCTGCTACTGTGTAGCTTGGTATAGTCTCTTTTCTCTGCTTAGCTTGGTATAGTATCCTCCGTCTAGGAGTGGGATGAAAAAGACACAAGGAACTGCGATCCGCGACGTACAGGAACTTTCTTCTGGGTCAGCTTCTTTCACAGTTTCTTATCTTGGTATAAGATGATAGTGCTTAGAGAATTTTTCTCTAGGAAGGCAAGGCTTTGCCCATAGGGTATCCTTTTTAAGGTAAGAAGGGTAACAAGAGATTTTCTCTGTTACAAAGTTGTGGCATTAGCCTAAAAGATTACAAAGAATTGGTAAGATGGTCTCGATATAGCGAGACAAGTGGGCGCCAATTTAGGCCCCGCAGCAACAAAAATCCAGAGCGGCACAAATACGTCCGATACTGTTCGTGCTAGCAAATATTACTTGTTGCCAAACGAAGAAAGGTAAATACTTTCAAAGTGAAACGTATTGCCCTTGTCTAAAAAAACGTGCTCGACAACAGCGGGCTGACATATTGGATTCGAAACGAGGTTTGCCTGCTGAAAACGAAAACAAAATTCAACTTCGGCCAATCAGGAGACCCGTTACATCTGTAAATTTCCGACACACTGCCAACGGAGAACGAAAAAAAGTAATGGTTATCCATTACTTTTTTTTTTTCATAGAATAAGATCAAGGGGAACTGAATGTGCTTCTGTCTGCCTTTAATTCCAGGGGAAATAAATGTTTTAAGGAATGAACCTGTTCGCAACCGTTCCTCAACACACAGGCCGAGCGGACTTTACCATCATTCCCGGTAATGAGTCTAAGCACCTTACCTAGACTCCAAAAAGGTCTAGTCTTATTAGGAGATTTGATTAATACAATTTCTCCAACTGACACCTTTAGAGGGCAATCTCCCTTCAAATTCGTATCCCTCTCTCTCAGAGACAACAGATAATCATTGTGCCACATCTTCCTAAATTTTTCGACATATTTATGTCTTAACTCCAAAGATTGCACCAGCTTTATTCTACTAGGGGGATCGGGGCACAGATCTTCCGATCCATAGTTACTAATTAACAAACGTGGATTGTAGCCAGTTTGTAGAAAGTGATTGGGGGTTAAAATATCTAGGCCCCCTTCTGAAGCGGTAAAATAAGTCAGCGGTCGATCGTTGATCGCTTTCTGCACGTCAGAAATTATCGTTAAAAATTCAAAATACTGAATTTTCCTCCTACCTATTAATTTTTTCAAGCATTGCTTCATGGTTTTGATCATTCTCTCCCATGCGCCCCCATACCAGGCGGAATAAAGGGGAATGGTGTGATGACTAATGGAAGCGGACCTAAAATGTTCCCTGAATTCGTCGGAAACGAAAATTTCAGACAACATAATGCCGGATGCTAGAAAGGTTTTAGCATTATCCGAATAGACATGAGAGGGAACGCCAAAAAGATTGGTAAATCTGACGAAGGCTAACAGGAAGGATCTGGAGCTCATGTCAGGCAAAAGCTCCAGATGCACTGCGCGAAGACTCATGCAGGTAAATAGCAGGATGTACATCTTTATTTCATCATCCTTGTACTTCACCAAGAAATGGCCGGTCTTTAACAACGGGCCGGTGAGGAATCCAACAATAATTCTTAAAGTCCCCAGGAGGAACTGAAAAAGGTTCGACAATACCACAATCCTCGTATTCTCTAAAAACTTGTAAATACTCGTCATAGAGTCCCTTCTTCTCCAAGGAATCCGCCACCCTATGCATTATCTTTAGGGAAGGCACGTAATTAGAATCCACCCGAGACAATTTATCTCTGTCCCAGGGCAGATCCACAAGTACTAAATGTTATACTAACAAGTACCAAATGTCACCATAACAAGCACTAAATGTTATATTAACAAGCACTAAATGTCACCATAACAAGCACCAAATGCTATATTAACAAGCACTAAATGTCACTACAACAAGCACTAAATGTTATATTAACAAGCACTAAATGTCACCATAACAAGCACCAAATGTTATATTAACAAGCACTAAATGTCATCATAACAAGCACCAAATGTCATACTAACAAGCACCAAATGCCATATTAACAAGCACCAAATGCCATATTAACAAGCACTAAATGTTATATTAACAAGCACTAAATGTTATATTAACAAGCACTAAATGTTATATTAACAAGCACTAAATGTCATATTAACAAGCACTAAATGTCATATTAACAAGCACTAAATGTTATATTAACAAGCACTAAATGTCACCATAACAAGCACCAAATGTTATATTAACAAGCACTAAATGTCATCATAACAAGCACCAAATGTCATACTAACAAGCACCAAATGCCATATTAACAAGCACTAAATGTTATATTAACAAGCACTAAATGTCATATTAACAAGCACTAAATGTCATATTAACAAGCACTAAATGTCATACTAACAAGCACTAAATGTCATACTAACAAGCACTAAATGTCATACTAACAAGCACTAAATGCCATATTAACAAGCACTAAATGTCATATTAACAAGTACTAAATGTTACACTAACAAGCACTAAATGTTACACTAACAAGCACTAAATGTTATTTTAACAAGCACTAAATGTCACCATAACAAGCACTAAATGTTATATTAACAAGCACTAAATGTCATATTAACAAGTACTAAATGTTATACTAACAAGCACTAAATGGAAGATAAGGTTTCACTCTCGTCGATTCCAATAGACTCGAGAGAGAGGAAAAGTTCAATTCCGCGTTCAACAGAGGAATCCTCAAAAAATGGGCCAAGTGTATCTGAATATGAATATACCGGATTTAAGGCACTGTCAATTAAGAACGACGAACATTCAGGCAAGGATTCAATAATTTGATTAAAGGGGGGGCACACTTGCTTATCCTCCCTAATAATAACCGGCTTCAAAAAATTGTACCTATTGCCGAAGGGAATGATTTCGTCAGAAATTCTCCATGCAGTCCCATTTAGACATTCAACCAGGATAACATGCGAAGAGAGAGAGAAATAAGGAAATGTCAAGGCTTATCCAGTCAAACCAACCCCCTCTCCGACAAATTTTGAAAAAAAATTTTTTTTTTTTATGTAGCAGACAAGAAGCACCAAAAAAAATCACACAAATAACAATTCTGGAAGGGAAAAATTTACAATAAAATATGTAACGCACATATTTTTGCAATAAAAGCTATGTGAGAAATATATTCACATAGCTTAGCGCTTAAGCAGTGAAAGGAAATTATCAAACATAACAAGACATACCTGGTATAGAAAAAACAATTTATTTGTCTTGCAAAAATATGCTGAATTTTGCTGCTACAGTGTAGCTTGGTATAGTCTCTTTTCTCTGCTTAGCTTGGTATAGTATCCTCCGTCTAGGAGTGGGATGAAAAAGACACAAGGAACTGCGATCCGCGACGTACAGGAACTTTCTTCTGGGTCAGCTTCTTTCACAGTTTCTTATCTTGGTATAAGATGATAGTGCTTAGAGAATTTTTCTCTAGGAAGGCAAGGCTTTGCCCATAGGGTATCCTTTTTAAGGTAAGAAGGGTAACAAGAGATTTTCTCTGTTACAAAGTTGTGGCATTAGCCTAAAAGATTACAAAGAATTGGTAAGATGGTCTCGATATAGCGAGACAAGTGGGCGCCAATTTAGGCCCCGCAGCAACAAAAATCCAGAGCGGCACAAATACGTCCGATACTGTTCGTGCTAGCAAATATTACTTGTTGCCAAACGAAGAAAGGTAAATACTTTCAAAGTGAAACGTATTGCCCTTGTCTAAAAAAACGTGCTCGACAACAGCGGGCTGACATATTGGATTCGAAACGAGGTTTGCCTGCTGAAAACGAAAACAAAATTCAACTTCGGCCAATCAGGAGACCCGTTACATCTGTAAATTTCCGACACTTTTCTACAAATCTTTTCACGGTTTCTGCTCTAACGAGCTTCTTTCCCTGGTGCCCGAATCTCATGAATTTACTCGTGTTACTAGACTGGCATCTAGGTTACACTATTTTACTGTCAAAAGAGTCAAATCTAACCACTACTTTTGCTCTAAAAGTTTATTTTCTCGCGCTTCCCGCATGTGCGACCCCCATCTGTATACTTGCTTCCCTGATTGCTACACTTTCCAAAAGTTTAAATTTAACGCCATCTTCTGCCTCCGTGATTCCCATCTTTTACTTCGATTTTTACTTTCTTCGACTTATCCTGCACCTTGTTATTTCTCTCACTGTAACCTCCTGCGCACCGGTGGTGGTCTTGCCTTGCTTGAGGCGAAATGATTATATATATATATATATATATATATATATATATATATGCAATTTGTTATATATATTATATTATTTATATATCATATATGCACGGTACTTATTTGAAAGCGCTCAATGTGAGTTTTTCTGACGATCACAAGTGCGTGAAACCCAGGGTCGCAAACTCACACCTATCTAAAGAATATATATATATATATATATATATATATATATATATATATATACACTAATCACCATCCCCAGTGAAACTGTTATAAAGCTGACAATGTAAGTATATAAAAGCCATTGCCGCGTTGTTTATTAAATGCGGAGTGTTTTTCCTACATTTTAATGCATTCAATTGTAACAAACATGAAACTTAGGATTCTTTATATAATTTGTTCTCGAGAGGAAAACATTTTTATTGTTACTTCCTTTTCGTTATGAATTCGTTTTTATTGAAAATAAATGAAAAAACAATTTGAGCCTTGTTGAATTTTGCTAATGTTTCTTCTCATTATCATGGAACAAAATATTAATTTTCAATTTCCCTCATTCTGATGTAATGGTGATAAGATGCCTTTTTTAATACTAAAAATGTAAGTAAAAGTAGCGTTCTCTTATTTTCCTTTAATCAATTTCACTTTTGTTAATTTGATTTTGAATGGTTTACATTAGAAAGCAAAACGAAATTTAACTACTTAGATGTTTCTAATATAAGAATATTTTAATATTAAATTGAAACTACTTAGATGTTTCTATCTCATCTTGAATCCAGCATATATAATTGCGTGTTTGGGCAGCAATCCCTTTTTTATACAAGTTTCTTTAAAATGACTGACAAGGAACTGCATTTATATTTGTTATTTAACTTTTCTTGTGCGCTTATATATATATATATATATATATATATATATATATAAATATAAATATATATATATATATTGCTTTTCTGGACATTGTAGAACTGGTTTGAGGGATTTGTATATCTGAGCTCTTTTGGCTACAATTTTAACTATTATCAAGGATGATTTTATTTTTACATTTAACTGAATATGTGGATTTTAAAAAAAATGTAACTAGCTATAGGAATGTTTTATTTTCAAACATGATCAGCACATTGTAGTCGTATTCATAGTTGATGTTATTGTGTATTGTTTTTTCTTTTTGTTTTATTATTAATACTTCAGTTAATTTTAGCCTTTGTTTACATGTGGATGAGGTTATTATATTTGGATTTTCAACGAGCGTGTTGCGGATAGAGTTTGGTGGGCCTCTGTGTGTATTTAAATGAGAACTAATTGAGCTATGGTCAGAGAGGTGTGACGTGAACCTTCGTGTTAGGCATGTTGTAGTATATCCAACATAATTATTTATGAATGTGGTTCATTCAGGAATATAGTTCCTTAAGGGACATGTGAAGTCGCATGTAATATTAGCTTTCTGTAAATTTGATCTTGCAGTCATTGTTGTTGACGATATTTTAACAGTTTTAAATTTTTATAGTAAAGAATTAATTTAAATTTTGTTATTGTTGACTGGGGTTGTTTATATTTTCATGTCAACTGCTCTGACAAGCATTATTCACTGGTGCCTCGTCCACATTAACTCTACGTGCTACTAGATTTGCGCCTAGGGCCCCACCCTGTTACTGTTGAAATAGCTAAATATAATCGTCACTTTTACTCCAACAGTTTATTTTCTGGCATTTCTTGCCTGTGGAATCCTCTTCCATTTACTTGCTTCCCTGATAACTACAATCTTCGAAAATTTAGTTGCAAGGTCAATCGCCATCTTTTATATTCTTGAATTCGGTTCGTCCTTTATCGTTTCCCCTATATCCAGTCTTTTCTCTCAATTTCACTTTCTAATCTCCTGCATGTTAGCAGCATTCCTGCCTTGCTTGGGTTGAAATCATTAAACATTTCCTTTCGAGTGTGAGGTTAACACATTTGCTTAACTTTATTTTTCAATATTTAATAATAAACACAATTTAAATGAATATATCGTGAGCTGTAAGTTTTCCTGAACTCACTGTATACAAGGCTAGTTAAAATGAAGGAAGATTTCATGATGATGCGTCCTTCCGAACTGTGCTTGTCGAAGACCAAATCGGACAATAACTGTTATTTCGATTTTCAAATTTCTGCATGACATTTGTTTCTGTACTGGCAAAAAACGAGTTTGTCTATTGAGCAAATATACAAAGTGACATAACAATGACAGTAACGAGAAAAAGGTTCATGAAACAAATTGGACAGCAAAAACAAACAGAACGTCAGAATTAAACAACTTTAACATTAATTTAATATTTCGCTGATTTCATTTATTATTATTATGTTGTCATGATTTATCATATTTCGATTTCTGCTATGGTCACACTACCTACCAAGTCTGCGGGAAGACCTAAAGCAGGTAGTGGTGTGTTGTTATGGCTCCATTTCATGTTTTTTCTATCTCTCCTAACATCCCTAGCGTTACATAGACAAAGTTCTCCTTAGTGTGTAGGTTGTACTTAACAAGACAATTTTTTTCTATATCTCTTAAGTTGGGGTTTCCAGGGATTCTTTCAATGTGTTGTTTTGTTCCATTTTTTTATCATTCCATTTTTTATCAGTCATTTATCATCATCATTATTATTATTATTATTATTATTATTATTATTATTATATAATGTTTTGCTATGGTCACATTACCTACCAAGTCTGTAAGGCAGTTTTTTTGGTAAAATTTAATTATTTGTTTTTCTAACTTTTATAACATTACTAGCGTTACACGGCCAAAGTTCTTAGTGTGAGGGTTGTACTTATCAATAAAATTTTTGTATTTCTTCTTAGTTGGCATCTGCAGGGATTTTTTTCATTGTTCAGTGGTGTTCATTTGTTTATCATTCCAGGAACATCTGCAATGTCTGGTACTATTCTTGATTCAACTACCGCATTTTTTTCTCTATTTCGTTTTTTCTCGCTTAGAAAATGATATGAAAGCGAAAAGAACAGCCTTAGTACTAAATGGGCACATCACATCAAAGACAATAAAACTAAGCGAGAAACAATAAAAGTAGAAAAAAGGAAAAAGATAAAATTAGGTTAAAAGCAGGTTGACATTTTGACCGTTAGGAGGAAAAAGAAGAAAAGAGAAAAGTAAGGAAAGGGAAAAAGGAGGAAAAAAGAGAAAAAGTTAGTATGTATTCTTTGGAGCCAAATTCCGAAATGAATCTTCGCTCTGATAAGTTAAAAGGAACACGCATGTAAATTTTATATCTTCCCACATGCACAAACAATAAACCGAAGGTTTTTGTATTTAAATGTAAATCATTTGTACAACCAATATTAAACATGGCCTGATGAAGAGAATCTATCTCGAAACAGAAATGTCCGTGGCGCAATGTACAATTAATTCATAACTATATATATATATATATATATATATATATATATATATTATCTTACTTCTAAAGCACGACTCAGAGTTTCATGCACTGCGCAATCATCAGGTGCATGTTATGAACTGACCGTTTCTAGATTTGAATTTTGCTTTTTTGGTACTAGCGGTGGTTAAGGTCGTTATAAATTATTAATCTGGGATGTCAGTTTTTTTTAGTTTATTAAAGGTATAACTTTAAATTAGTTTATGCCTAAACCTAAAAATTAAAGTAATATCGTAGAACCTGATTAACCCGACCCCTCTTTTTCACTTTAAAGTTCTTACATTTTAAGTCTTTTATTTATCTGTTTCATTTTTATTTTTCACTGATTTATTTTTTCATAATTTTTCTTTCATTTTCTTTCTTATTATTTTTATATTATTTTTATTTTTTATGTATATATATATATATATCTATTTATATCTTCTTCCTTATTTTAAAGCCCTCATCAACAGAAAATAAATAAAAATAAAATAAATTAAACAAAAGTTATCCTCTTATAACATAACTTATATATGGTCACAAAATATTTAATATTTATTTTAAACTCTTACGATTTTACTTTCATATTTTTTACTCAGTGTTCAGCTGAATCTGCAAAATTGGTTGTGAGACACACACGCTTCTTTTTCTTTTATAACTGGATTTTGTTATTTGGCCTGCGTTGGGCATTCATGTGAATGTTAAAATATGAGAGGGTTTTGTGATTTCTGGTTTTGAATATTTGTCGTTGATTCTCTCATGTAATTTTTGATTTTTCCAATTAGTTCTCCTCGCTCTTCATTCTATAATACTCAAGTCCATTTTACGAAAAGTCAACATGAGACTCAATGTCGAATGTTTATACTGGAATGATCGAATCATTTAATAGTAACAAAAAAGTAGCCTGCTTAGGGCAGTGACGTCTTAATCATACAAAAGTGTCTGAAAATTCTTCTTTTCAAATAGTCAGCACCTTTTTCGTTGCAGTTTTCGTAATCATGTCTAAAGCTTTACATCTACTTTCTTTAAACGACTAATTTTGCTTTTGGAAAGAAATGTCAGAAGATGCAAGAGCCAAATCTGACTTCCTTTGCGATCAAGATATTCAACGTTTTCGCGGTTTCCTGCGAGAAGTTGACCTTCAGAACAAGGTTCGCTTTCATCGGCTTTACAGACAAGTTTGAAATGACGGTAGCAAAATTTTATCTGCACTTCGCTCATTGATTCAACTTCAAAACCTTTCTTAATCGCGGATGAAGATTCACGTTTCAAGCAAAACTTGATACATGAATGTCGCAATAAAACGATACTCAAATTTACTCAGTAGCATGTCACTGCCCATTGGGCAACCCCATTGGAGAACAACACTGGGGAACACCACTGGTGTGTCTGTTTAGACATTAGTTGGAAGTTTTTTTCTGACTTGTATTGTGGGGGATAGGAAATTAAGAATTAAAATCAATCCAGTGCGAAAAATCTGAATGACTATAAACGCTTTGATCAGATCAGCGCCAGTCAGACAGGCATGAAAGTAGGAGAGACGACAAGCTAAAATGTAACAAGGCAGAAATCTCAAGTCGACCCGGACATAAGGTCGCGTCGCACATCATCCCCTTTCTTCTTCCTTCTCGTATACTGATTCCTTTTACTTCTTTTTCTCCAAAGACATTCCTACCAAATAAGCGCTCATACATACATACCTGCGTACGCATAAACTCTTTTCAACAAATTACTACTAGGAACATTTTTGATAGCCTTAACTTTCTCATTGAACATTGACTCAAACTACTACCTATTCTTGTCATTCTTTCCTTTTAATAAATTTTTATTTTAACATGAAAAATGTATACCTAATTTTTCCACACTAATCCACATATTCCAACGTGCCACAACCAGTCTTCTGATGATAACCTTTTGATAACTCTGGATAAAACTTGTAAGCTGTAGGGAGTTTGGTTATGTTTGACACAAGGCCGAATGAGGAAACATTAACCATCTCCCTATAGCTTCAGTATCAAGGACACTTAAAGATTTATCGTGTTATTCAAAATATCTGAACCGTTTCCAGGGATCTCTCATCCGCTTGCGTACGGATAGGAAGTGAATTCAGCAGGTATACAAAAATAGAAAGGGGCATAATACAAGAATGCGTTTTCTCTCCGAATCTATTCAATTTAAACAGCGGAACAATTTATTTTTAATCGTTTCACCCCGAGCAAGGCATTCCACTGCCACTTTTGCGCAGGGGGTTACATAGGGTCGGGGAAGTGATGAGAAAGGATGATTAGATATAGGAAATGTCAGGAGGAGGGTGATATACGGGTAAGGATACCGAGAATGAGGGCTGGTTAGATGGTGAGAGTGTTTGAGAGAATAGATGCAAGTTAGTGTGTTAGGAGGTGTCTATTGACCTTACATTTAAACTGCTGGAGATTGTAGCTGTCGGGGAAGCAGGCATGTGGAAGGGAATTCCACAGGCGGGAAGTGCGAGAAAAGAAGCTGTTGGAGTAGAAATTACGGTTACATCTTATGTTTCACTGTAAAAGGGTGGGACCTGGTTGCTAATCTAGTATCTCGTGTAAATTCGAACTTAGGCGGCATCAATGATCTATGTTCATCGGAGCAGAAGCCGTGAAAGTACTTATAGAAGAGGCACAGGGAAGCCGCCTCATGCCGGTGAGAGTGTGGTTGCAGTCGGTCCGCCAAGTCAGGATCGATCACGTTACAGATTCTCCATTGTATTTTGTCAAGAAGCCCGAGGAGACTAGCAGGGGCACCCGACCAGATGTGGCAGCAGTATTCAATACACGAGCGGATGGTAGATTTATATATGTGCAGGATAGATTCAGACGGGGAATTTTTAAGAGAAATAAAACCCTTGCCAGGATTTGTGATTGGTGGCCACAATCTCAACAATGTAAGATACGCAAATGACACAGTACTGATAGCAGACACGGAAAGAAAAAATGCAGGACCTCCTACAGAAGGTAATAACAGAAAGCGAGAAGAAAGGACTAAGCATAAACTTCAAGAAAACTGAATGTATGGTCATCGGCAAAAAGAAGAACCCAAAATGCCAACTACGGGTCGGAGAAACTAAAATATAACAAGTAAAGAAATCTAAATACCTGGGAAGCATGTTGACAGAGGATGGAAAGTGCAATGTCAAGATTCAAAGACGCATTGGCATGGCCAAGGACGCATTTCAAAAGCTAACCAGAGTACAGAAAGACAGGAAAATCTAATTGAAAACAAAGAAGAGAGTGCTGGATTGCTATGTGATATCTGTTCTTCTGTATGGAAGTAACTGTTGGACGATCTCCTCAAGAATGAAGGCGAGGCTTCAGGTAGCAGAAATGTGGTTTTACAGAAGGATGCTGAGGATCCCATGGACTGAGCACGTGACTAACGACGAGATGTTGGAGAGGATGGAAACGAGGAGAAAACTCATAATTAATATAAGGAAGAGACAGATGAGGTTTCTGGGATATGTAATGAGGAAGATGAACCCGGAAAATTTAATACTCACAAGACGGATAGAGGGAAAGAGAAACAGGGCAAAGCAACGCGAGACATACTTGATAGGCCCGAGTAAATGAATGGCAGAACAGGGTTTGGGAGAGATACCAAGAGGAAGAATGTTGATAGCGACACTTTGTTTTAAGAAAGAGTCCTAATAACTCCAAATAGAATCTGTCTGGATTTTACTCTTTTGACCAGATTATTCCTGCAGAATTTGGTTTTTCTTCTTGTTCTTCTGAGTCATTTTTGTCGATAAAAATGTCTTTCATTTCAAAATGTCACTCATTTCATTTTGCTTGACATTATCTCTTTTCTAAATTTCTTTCTCTAAGAATTCTTGAAATTTCTTTGTTCCAGTTTTTCTGTTGCTTTGTTTTTATTCATCACCAATATTGCATACCTTTAAATTCTATATTTCATTCCAATGGCTTAGTTGACGATCGTGACAATTTACATTATTGTAACGTATTGTTTTCTTGTCATCTATGTATACAGTATTTTTTTAAATATTTTTCTGCGATTTTATAAATCTGTATCTTTCGTTACAATTTTGAAAAATATAATCGAGCAGTTGTCATTACTATGATGAATATCAGCCAAGACTAGGCGTCCCTCAGCGAGGAGTTGGCTTCTGATTTTTAGCTTTTCATAAATGATTGTGAAACTCAAGACCCAGGATTGATGGAGTCTATTACGGTTTCTTGACACGTTCCAGTGAGCTATTTACCTTAACTTATTTTAAGGTCAATAAATTTATTTCAGTTTAATGTTGTTAAATATTTCGTAATTTATTTTTCATGTTACTCAATAAAATCTCGGCTTCTGTTTTAGTCTTTCCCTAAATTCCCTAAATTGTTCGATATATTCCAGCTTACTCAGCATCAGACTAAAATTGTTTCGATTTAGTCGTTCTAGATTAAATTGAAACAATTCGTATCAGTAGAAAATGTAGACCAAAATGGTGAAATGGGTTACTCTGTTAGATTTTAGCATTAGCCATGCTAATAGAAGGCAAAAACCGTTTATTTTTTTTGGGGGGGATAGGGGGTAAAAATTTATTTAATTTTCGAGATCTTCTACAAATTTCATTTTATCAAATATCCCAGACTTAAAATTAAGACTAGAATAAATATTTATATAATTGACATAGATACCGAGTCTAGAACTAATAAAATTTGGAAGGTTGTGGCTAAAAACTAGTAAGTCCTAGAATGGAGACATGAGGGATACCCATAATTACATAGAATGATCTAGAAAAGTAGCCTTTAAAGAGGAATTTCATTTCGCAATTTTATAAAAATGATGAGATCAAATAAAAAAATGACACCAGAAACGACGCGAACTTTCCACTTGCGAAGAATTCCAGCATATCAAAAGCCTTTTAGATATCGAAAACAATATAGTAAACTTAACCATTCTTATACACAGCTAGATAGACTGTTTTAGCAAGAAACATCAACATAACGGCAGCTGAACTTGGAAATCGAAAACCATATTGTTTTTTTAAAAAGAGGTAGAACACTAATAGGATCAGGCGGTTCTTCTGTCTTCTCAAAAACAGGAACTAAATTAGAAGATTTTTAACGAGCTGGAAAGAAAGAAACAGAAATGAACGTTTTTATTTAAAGAAAGAAAAATTATGAAGAGAAAACGAAAAATTAGAAAAAGAAAAAATCATTACATGGATTGTCTTTCTTTTAATAAATCTCTTCTCGAAAAGGAAGTTAAATATTACAAGAAATTAATTAAAAAAGTCATTAGCCAAATTGTCGTTTATATAATTCATTTTTAAAGAGCTACCATTAAAAGATTAGTCTGAAAAAGTATGTAATAAATAGCAAAACATTAAAGGAGTATATGTTATCAAATTATCAAAGGAATATGTTTCAGAATAGTTGCATAGCAACAAAGGGAGAAAGAAAAGAGCAATGGAACAAAGTAAAAGAATTCAAAGTCTCTCTGTGTGTGTGTGAGAGAGAGAGAGCGAGAGAGAGAGAGAGAGAGAGAGAGAGCGTTATTGTCAATGTGAAAAAATCTATATTTAGAGAAAATGAAATGAATGGTAACTTGAGTTTTCAAGCTATGTTCACTTACAGCAGAAATCACAGGTAAAATTCATATTAAATAAACGTCTTTTCAAATGTTTAAGTTTTTCTTTCCTTTGTGGCCATTGACGAACAAAGTAAGAAATATCATAGTACAATGATGTGATCGGTTTTGTTTACGGTAGTATGGCTTTGAATATGGATATTTACAAAAACAGCTTAATCTAGCACATGTCTGTAGTTATATACATGTCTAGTATTCTAGCTTCCTATCCATCACTCTACGCAATGCGCTTAAGGCATGAGTGTACTTGTCAGTTCCTTGGTGAATATTTTCGTGCGATAATAACTTACATCTAGATATGTTCATTTTCTGACTTCCGCCAAATTTTGGATTTCTATCTAGATATGTTAGTTAGAAATCCAAAATCTGGCTGAAGTCAGAAAATGAACACACAGTGTGAATCGAACTCATTTCAGAAACGAATGACTTGAGAGGAAACATTTATCCAAAAGTTGTCTAATCCAAATTCCGGGCTGATATCGTCACTGAGATTCTTTTAACTCCTGCATAAATTTATCATTTGCATCCATGTAGAACAAACGTGTTAAATGCCTGATATTCATACCTTGTATTATTTAATTCTTCTGTAATCTGTGTTATTGTCACTCAGAATAAGATTCCAAGGTGATATCATCAATGTTTTCTTGTGATTCAACTTTTTGTTTGCTTTGAAAATGAAAGTCAAAACCAGTAAATGTTTTGGTCGGATATTCTTGTCCTAAATTCGATCTCATTTAACAAATGCATGTATAATTAAATATTAATTAGCATGTAAAAGTCGAGAAAATGTTCAGGATTTTATAAGAAGGCAACGAAAACTCTTTTTTTGAAGATATTTCTTTAATTGTAATGCACTTACAGAAGAGCTTGTAAATAGTGAATGTCTTCTACGTAAATAGCAAATTAATAGGTTAATAAATAGTGAGGTCTATTAAGCGAGACTTGTTGTAAGTTAGCCTTAAACATCAATGATAGTTCAGTCTTTGAATTGTATCCCAATATCAGAGCTAAAATATTTACATTTTCAGAAGACTGTTTTGTAAACTTCTGAATATCTATGCCAGTCAATTTTATTTCGGGAAAGCATAGAATAAGGAATATAACGCGTTAGTAATTCTCAAAGACGTTCTTCTATGTTGACCGAATATTTAAGTTTGCTTGATCCACATCTTACAGTTTTATTTGCCTTTTTCAACATTTTTTCTGAGAGATAACACTTCCAAACTGAATATTTTTTAACCATCTTCCTTGAACATAATCGATATGATTTATGATTTATCTCAATAATGTTCTTTCGCGTAGTTTTGAAATTCTCTTTGATTATTCAGAAAATTATTTTCAGGTACTGTTAGTCTTTGGTATTTATCTACATTTCGAAATAATGGCATGAAAGCTCTAGTCTAAAATGATTTTGTAAAATCTACGGTAAGAAAATGAAATTTAAATAAACGTAGAACTGTGTACAATATACAACCGAGAAGAAATTTATAACACGCCAAAATAATATGGAATGGAATTTAGAGTTCATATTTGTTGGCCTATACTATCTTATGCAAATAGTCAGATTCATGGAACACTGAGTGTGGTTCGTACTTTCTACCAGTTAGACTTCATTCTCATGTGGAGCCATTGCTGTACTAAAGACAATGCATATTATGATAAATAGTTGTTAATAAGACGTCAAGTGAACTAATCACACCCGTTCAGATAAGCGGTTGAAATCTGCGAAAGATAAGCTTTTCACTTTTTATTTTATTTGCTTAATGTTCTGTTACTTGATATTAAATACTTGAAAAGACTGTTCAGTTTAAAATAATTATCTTCCAGGATGTCATGACGGAATCACCCACAACGGAATGAACTCTTCCAACCAGTACATATACCTCCCCTCACAAGAGGTGAGAGGGAGTAGCTGGAAGAAGTATAGGGTTTTCGCGTACGCCGATGACGTCACTACTTTCGTATCCTCCCGCAGGGACATCGAGGTGGTACAGAAGGCGCTTGAACGGTACGAACAGGTGACAGGGGCCAAGATTAACCGCAGCAAGTCGTCCGGCTTGCGGTTAGGCGCCTGGAAGGGTCTGACCCTCCCGGGGCCCTTCGACTGGACGCACGGCCCGGTCTGCATTCTTGGAGTGTGGTTCGGGCCCGACCTACAGTTGGAGAAAAATTGGTCTGAAGTACTGGCAAAGGTAGGCGCGTCGGCCAAGATTTGGCGCCGAAGGAATTTGTCCTTAAAGGGTATGGCTGAGGCGTGTGCTACATACGTCTTTCCCATTATCCTTTACCAGTTGTCAGTACTTCCACTTTGTAAACGGCATAGGAAGGCGATCGAGCGTTTGCTATTCTCCATTTTATGGAGAGGACGCATACACTTTGTCGACAAACGTGTCTGTTACCAACGTCCGTGTCATGGGGGTCTGGGAATGCCATACCTGATGGGTCATAAGGTTGCGTCAAGGTTGGTTTTTCTCAGGCGAGCGATTTCCGAAGACTCATTGCTTAGGGGGATAGTGAGGGACATGTTCCCTAGACTTACTATCACTCCCCCCATCTTGAGGCGGTGCCGTAAGCCTCGAGAGCGATCGAGTTTTCTCCTCGAATGTCTGGCGGCCCTGCGGGCCATTCCACGGTCCAGTGACCTTTCACGGCCTAGGAGAGTCTTCTATCGTGGGTTAGTGGAGGGCGTCGCAAAGGATTCATTACGTGATGTGCTGCGCTTGTCAGAGGACGAGTTTCGCTCGTTCTGGTCTTGGGCGCCAGGGAGTGATTATCTCAACAACTCTGAGTTTTCGCTCACCTGGCGATTAGCTCGGAATCGCTTGCCTCTCAATGACAAGGCCTTCATATGGGGCCTGGCGGATTTGCCAGATTGTGAACGCTGCAACCTTTGCTTGGAAGAAACGGCTTCGCACGCCTTCTACCATTATTCGCGGGTTCGCCCTCTATGGGACCGGGTCGGAGAGTTGACTGCTCGTATCGCGCCGCGAGAGCTTGTGCTCATTGATCGTGCATTCGCCTGTGATAATGTGTCGCCCCCGTTCTCTGGGATGAAGCGTATGGTGTTTCTGTCGCTGCTAGCCACGGCTCGAATGGTGATTTGGACGACGCGAATGGAGGAAGTCTTGCAAGGTCGGCGTCTTTCACATCAGGATCTGATCTGTTATTTTGAGCATCAGCTCAAAATAAAGATTAGAACTGATTGGAAACGTTTGACTTCGACAGACTTCAGCGAAAGGTGGGTAAATGTGGCGAGCCTGGTTCGCTTGAACGGGGCTAATCTTGATTTTCTCTTTTAGATCTGCTGGTTACATCGGGGTGGATTCCTCTGGAACCCTCCCCTGGTTAATCTAGTTCTCTTTTGTGTACCTAGTTAAAGT
Source organism: Ascarosepion bandense (assembly GCA_037127315.1). Taxonomy (NCBI): domain Eukaryota; kingdom Metazoa; phylum Mollusca; class Cephalopoda; order Sepiida; family Sepiidae; genus Ascarosepion; species Ascarosepion bandense. The sequence continues at coordinate 579,964 of JBBBDQ010029992.1, forward strand.
GAATGAATGTGTTCCTAGCCTGTACCCGGCTTTCTCTTTTGTTATGATCCATGTCGAGATTCCCAACCTCCCCAGTTTGTTTTGGTCTCCTTTTATCTCGGCTGGTTCAGCCTTTTTATTGTCCCATTCCGCTAATTTTTTACCCCCTTCTCCACTCCCTTAGCGAGTGTGCTTCTTGATTTCGCCGTTTGGCGGAATACAGCGGCCACTCTGTTTTTTCTGGGATGGACGGTTCTTACTAACATTGACTATTATTTTAGTTCAAAAATTTGTTGTATTTTCAGTTGATTTTTTGGGTTCATCCCCCCTCCCATCATTTCATTTTTCATTAAATATTTTACATTATATTGTATATATTATATTGTATATAAATACATTTTTATTGTCATGGGTTAATTTCCCCACTTTTTAAGTGTCCCTTGTAAGTTTCTGGCATTGTGGTGTACGAAGGATTGGGAGTAGATGGATGGGTTCTTTTGGTGACTGTGCAAATTGTAACGAGTGAATGGGTCGTGATAGTGTTTAGCTAGGTATAGGATAGTTAAATGAGAACCAACCTCTCCCCCTCCCCTTTTAGGCCTTGTGCCATAATTTTGTAAATTTTACAAAATAAATAGTGAGTAGCTGGAAGAAGTACAGGGTTTTCGCGTACGCCGATGACGTCACTACTTTCGTGTCCTCCCGCAGGGACATCGAGGTAGTACAGAAGGCGCTTGAACGGTACGAACAGGTGACAGGGGCCAAGATTAACCGCAACAAGTCGTCCAACCTCTCCCCCTTCCCTTTTAGGCCTTGTGCCATAATTTTGTATGTTTTTACAAAATAAATAGTGAGTAGCTGGAAGTAGCTAGTAGATAGCCTGATAGGTTACTGCATTCCATTTTAAGGGAAGATTTGTTCATTCGTAGAGTGTTGGCGAAATTCGCCCGCAAGTTGCTGGCGGAGTGGCAGAAGCAACTTCGGATGGAAATAGCTTGATTTTCAGATTGGGAAAGGATCAAGAGTCACACGATTCCGCTTCGGGAGTGTAGGGAGCCTCTCGAACAATTGATGTTTTTTCTTGACCAGGAAGGCTTGGTGTAATATCTCTGTTTGATGCATTCTGACATCTTGCGTGAGAAGTATATCCGTCGAGTCAAAATTAGATGACCGTACTTTAAACAAAATAGCCGGCAAGTGACGCGATTATCCAGTACGAGATATTTCCTGCACGCGCAAGAAGGGTAGCATTACCTCCCATCTAAAGGAAGTTACGCATGCGGCATTAATATTGGCGAGAAAAAGTCGGATATTTTTTGGAATGAATATATACTATATACATATCTCTCTCAGATAGCAGATAATAATGACTAGGTGTAATCAAAGAGAAATTAGTGATTATTTACCAAATTGGAAGTGAATATCACAGTTGAATCAAAGCAAATACGATTATTAATCGCTAAAAATGTCGTATGAATAAAGCCTTGATCAATCAATTGAAAGATGTTGATACGTTCATTAAATTTGCCGACATAGATTAGTATTAAAATATCGCTGAGTAAACTTGAAATATTTTATGAATAAAAAGACAAACAGGAAATAACATGCAAAGATAAATAAAAAAGTAGTAAATGATATTAAGCACAAATTCTAGACGAACATAAGCATTCTAATATATGAAATGTGTAGTTTTTCATGACAGTTTTATCATTTCCTTAAAGAAAGCTAAAATTTCTTTTATAATTAGCAGTCCCATGAAGCGAAAATTTTACTATCACATAGTTACCATTTCTTAAAAATGCGGTCTTATATTTTACCATAACATGATTATTATAATTATTCTAAATGCAGATCAAGTATTGACCTAATCACATGATTATATCATAGGGTAGAAAATGTTACTATTATATAATTATCATTTGCTGAAATGAAGCAAAAATTTCACAAGTATATGATTGCAATCGACAAAAAATTGATCGAATCTTCCACCATCATATGATTACCCTTCTAAATAAGACGAAAATATTCTATGGTATGATTAATATTCCCGTAAATGAAGTGAACGTTTTTCGGGATCCAAGGGGACCTCTTTCTCAATGAACCTTTTTACTAACATAAGATTACATCTTTCTCTAATGACATCACCCGAAGAACTTTTTCCCGAACTAAGTAAACGTTTTATCAATACAAGATCGTCATTGTCATTTTTGTAGCAAATCAGTTTTTAGACTCACCATCACATTTTACACTTTCTGCAAACAAAGCGAACTTTTTATGCTGATTACAATTTCTTAAAATCATGTGAATCTTGGTTCATATAACTTAAATGGATCGAACATTTTGCCAGCACCAGATTGTATGTATTTATGTTAAAAACTAATTATAGACTCTCCAGTGAAATATAGTGCTACAGAATCAGCACAAGTGGCGTTGCTGATGCACAAGATTGTCAATTCTCCGAAACTAATCGAAAGTTTTGGTATCACATGTTTACCTAAAAAGAAATAATTTTGCCATTACATGATTACAATTCACCGAATGAATTGAAAATTTTGCTATGACAACACAAATATAAATTTTAAACGGGCACGCTTCCATACGCTTTCATACAAACACTTGTGACCTCCAATGCTATATCATAGCGATGTTTCTGATCTTCATCAAGTATATTTCTGATGTCATCAGTTCCCAAGAAGGCATTTACGCAGAGGATACTAACTAATTGGTGCCGTTTGTCAAAGATGACAAAGTAAAAATTAGCCCCCTCCAAACAGAGATTAACTGAGCCAAGAAATGGCTTGTAAATTTGAATGGCTCCAAAACAAAAATACTCCCCTTTACCCATTATAGAAAAAAACTTTCCTGTTCGTTATCAGCATGACTGGTGCTAGGCTCCTGAAAAGCAACATCCTGCGCCTCCTTGGTTCTCAATTTCAAACGAAATGAAGGGAAACGAATACATCAAATTAATAGCGGCATCTACTACAAGGTGTCGTGACAGAAATTTTTTCTCGTCACAGTCTATCGTGCACGTTTATAAATCTACCATTCGTCCGTGCATTGAATGCTATTGCCATATCTGGTCTGGTACGCCTGCTATTCATTTCGAGATTCTTGACAAAATCGAAATAAGGAACTGCATTATAATCGATTCTGACTTCGCATGTCTGACTTCAGTCACTTTCTTACCAACGTGATTAGGCCATCTTGTGTCTTTTCTACATATATTTTCATGGCAATTGCACTTACGAGCATTATTCGTTGGTGACTAGAACACACGAACTTAAGCGTTCTATTAAATTGGCACGTAAAACCAACCTTTTTAGTTTTGAAATAGCTAAATTCAATCGCCACTTTTAATCCAAAAGTTTCTTTTCTGGCACTTTGCGCCTGTTGAAGTCACTTCCGTTTACTTTTCTGATAACTACAATCTTAAAAATTTTAATGCAACGTCAATCGCCATTTTCTATCTTCTTGAATCCCGTTCATCTTTTATGCTTTTCCCTATACCAAGTCTTTCTCTCTCTTTCCTTCCCTGCATACTAGTGTCATTCCCGCCTTTCTTTGAATGAAACGATTTAAAATACCTCTCTAGTGAAAGGTTATCACATTTGTTTAACTTTATTCTCAATTTCAAATAATTAAAGGAATTTGAATGAATATATCGTGATCTGTAAGATTTCCTGTATAAGAAATGATGTAAAATCAACTGAATGCATTAATTCTTATTCTGAATCAAATTCTAATTTAATACCCCAAAAAATTGGCAAGCGAATCTAGCGAGTAGCAGAAGAGTTAGAAGGAAGAACGAAGAAACTTGGTCATTTTTTCTAGATGCAAATAGAATTTCTTTTCATGGATTTGAATTCGAATGACAAAGCGATTTTGTTTTTTTCTCGTTCTTTATTATAATATATATTTAAAGAAGATTGTTAGATGCGAACGGACTTCCAGAAATATTTATATAAGCTTTGCTGATCCAGTTACCGAAGAAATGAGACGATGTACGCCCGGCTTAAAATAAAGAAAGATCTCATGATGACGCGTCCTTCCGAACTGTGCTTGTCGAAGACCAAATCGGGCGATAACTGTTATTTCGATCTTCAAATTTCTGCATGACATTTATTTTTGTACTGGCAAAACGAGTTTGTCTATTGAACAAATATACAAAGTGACATAACAATGGCAGTAATGAGAAAAAGGTTCATGAAACAAAGTGGACAGCAAAAACAAACAGAACGTCAGAATTAAACAACCTTAACATCAGTTTCATCTTTCGCTGATTTCATTTATTATTATTATTATTATTATTATTATTATTATTATTATTATTATTATTATTCAATTTCTGCTATGGTCACACTATCTATTATGTCTGTGAGAAGACCTAAGGCAGTTACTGCGGTGTTTTTATGGCTGCATTTCATTATTTGTTTAACTCTCATAACATTACTAGCGTTACATACACAAGGTTCTTCTTAGTGTGAGAGTTATAATTAACAATATAAGTTTTTGAATTTCTTTTAAGCAAGCATTTTGAGGGATTTTTTCAACGTTTTGTGGTGTTTATTTGTTTATCATTCCAAGTGCACCTTCTATGCCTGATACTGTTCTTGCTTTCAATTTCCACATTTTTCGTTTTTAATTTCCAGGTCTTTTACTTCGAGATAGATCTTCAAATTCTCTAGTTTTTATAATACGTTCCGTTGGGAAGGTCATATCAATTTGGTTTTTGACAATTATGTCAGGCTTATTTGCTTCAATTTTCTGTCCGTAAAGATGGTGTAATTCTATAGAACTATGATGTATTCTATTTTTGTAAGAGATGTTGCGTAAAATTCATACCACTGTTTGTTAACATATTTCCCAAAGTGTTTATACATTGTCCAGTTTAAATATAGACCCACTCTATCGTGACGATTTTTATATTCATTTGGCGCAAGTACAGAACATCCTGAGATCAGATGGTTAATGGTTTCTTGATTTTTGTCAAGGAACCTGTATTGGATCGACATTATTGTGTATGATATTTACCTGAAAGTTCTTAGTGAAAAGATTCTGGTCATGCGCTGTAAAAATAAAGCCTTTCATTTCAGCCTTTAACCCAGATGCTCGTAATCATCGATGAGTGTTAACTTTATCAACATCGGCTTTATTAGTACGTTCTGGATACTGACCATACAGAGGTTTGTCTTGCCAGCGTTGTTGATTCTGTTCAAGAGCTTTATTCTTGGCTTTCTTTTATGCTGCAACAGTTGATCCTTGAGTTCTGTTTTGATATTCTACAGAACCCACTAAATGTAAATCTTGCTTGTATTTACAACATTTATTCATGTCTAATGTAAGAATTATTTTGGTTAGAGGGAAGATTTATTTCAGGTGGTACTTTCTAAAGTTACACCGACCCTTGATTACATTTGTTCGCCCCCTTTTGTGAAGCGGCAGGCGCTGTGGCCCAATGGCAGAGGCGCTTTCAGAGTACCCTTGCTGCTAACTAATCACAGGGCCCGTAACTTGATGAGGGAACAGGAAGATTTCCCCCAAGGGACTTGCACCAGTCGGCGGAGAGTAGTATAAGTAGCAGCACTGAACTCAGGAAGGAAAGACTTTTCGCTGCGGTCTGGCCGCGTGATGCGAAGCCTACTTGGTGATTTCCCCTACATTTAGAGGGCCATTAGCTGTCACTCGTCTTCGAACACCCGATGTGTGTGTTTTATCCCCATATTAATGGGATATAATTGTTGAAGTACTTTTGCGGTGTACAGAACCTACACTCGCCTGGTTGGTTTTCCCATTAATCGAATCACTTAATTGTAGATTCCGGTGTCCCTTAAATATTCGACTTCATATTGAATTGTTGCTGTGTTTGAGAAACCATTCAAGTGTTGGTTGCCCAGAGCCGCTACCCTTGAGAAGAAGAAGAAGAAAAAGGAAAGAAAGTGTCGGCCCAACAAGCCTCTGAAGAAAGAAGCTTTCGGCTACAGGAACCTTGAATTATTCGCCTCTCGCTAATTCGAATGTAATAGAACGCCATTTGTATTTCCACCTTTTCGTAAGTACTTTGTGTGTGTGTTCGTAAAGCACACCTTCCTCTTTCCCTCGTGGTTAATTTGTGACTTGGTCGCAATATTTGAATTGTTGTTCAGCGATCAGTTTTGACGCTAAAATACCTGTAATTTTAGCAGTTTTCCTGTCTTTATTGTACATATTTATAATACTAATCATTTATTGAATTGTACATTTTAAATGTAAAAACCTTTTTATGCATTCTAATTTTATATATTGTAATCAATAGTTCTGTAATTGAGACGCACGCATTTTTAATCGTATTTTGCTTTGCCGCGGTGAACACCACGTTAGAGAGAAGTTACTCCCCTTGAAGGCGGGGTGGGGAATGGGAATTTAAAGAGTATAAATTATAGCTCCCACAAAAGTAAATTCTTACTCTACTAGAATTGGACGTGTTGTTTTTTGGTAATCCTTTTGTTCAGCTAGACTTATACGTTGAACGCGGTTGTCCCTCAAGGCTTTATCCTAGGTCCTACGCTCTTTCTGATCTACATCAAAGATCTCCCCGATGCCATAACATTCTAAGTAGGCATGTACGCCGATGATACCACAGTGTACTCTCGCCTCGATCAAAAATCTGGTGTGGGCGACAAGGCGAACCTCGCTGCCGAGCTTGAAAAGGACCTCCAGTCCGTGGTGGATTGGGGTAAGAAATGGCTCGTAAATTTCAATTCTTCCAAAAGTAATATATAGCGACGGCCTCGGCTTAACCGCGTTAAGAAATGACTTGTAAATTATAATGTCTCCAAAACGAAACTTCTGTTTTAGCCATCAAAGAGAAACTATCGTGTCTATTATCAACATGGCTGATGCTAGTCTTTAGGAGAGCAACGCACTACGCCTCCTTGGACCCACTTTTTCAACCGACATGATTTGGAAGGACTACATTGAATCAATAGCTGCATCTACTACAAGGAAAGTTTTTCTCGTCAGAGTCTATCTGGCACATTTATAAATCTACCATTCGTTCGGGAACTGGATACTGTTGTCATATCTGATTTAGTACGCCTGCTATTCATCTCGAGTCTCTTGACAAAATCAAAAGAAGAATCTGCAGTGTAATAGATCCTGATTTGTCATACGATGTGATGCGGCTTCCCTTTGTTTATTTTTCAAATATTTTCATGACAACTGCTATGACGAGCATTATTCGCAGGTGCCTCGACCACTTGAACTTAAACGTGCTACTAGATTGAAACGTAGAACCGACCTTTTTAGTGTTGAAATAGCCACTACTAGTTTAACACTTTTTTCCTGGCACTTCTCGCCTGCGGAACCCCTTTCGTTTTCTTGCTTCCCTGATAACAACACTCTTCAAAAATTTAAACACTACGTCAATCGCCATCTTCTGTCTTCTTGAATCCCGTTCATTTTTTATCCTTTTCCAAGTCCTTGCATTCCCTTTCACTCACTGTAAGCCCCTGCGTACTGGTGGCACTTAACCTTGTGTCGAAATGATTAAAATAATACCCTCGAGGGAGAGGTTAACACATTTGTTTAATTTATTTTCATTTTCCGAGAATTAAGTAATTTGGATAAATATATTGTGACCTGTAAGTTTTCCTGAACTCAATGTATAAGAAATTATGTAAAATCAACTGAGTCCATAAATTCATATCTAGAATCAAATTCTGATTTAGAAGCAATTTTGTTTTTTGTTGTCTTGTTTTTTTATAATATATATATATATATATATATATATAACCGACGAAATGAGATGATGTAAGCGGATCTTAAAATAAAGAAAGATCTCAGGATGACGCGTCCTTCCGAACTGTGCTTGTCGAAGACCAAATCGGACAATAACTGTTATTTCGATCTTCAAATTTCTGCATGACGTTTATTTTTGTACTGGCAAAACGAGTTTGTCTATTGAGCAAATATACAAAGTGACATAACAATGGCAGTAATGAGAAAAAGGTTCATGAAACAAATTGGACAGCAAAAACAGAGTGTCAGAATTAACTAACTTTAAGGTATTGTCTTTGAAATATTTTTGAAAAATCAAAGAAAATTTTTTTAAGCTTTTTTCTGTCACAAAAATACAAATCTTTGGTTTTGCAGACAGTGTTCTATGTTTTTCCAGTTTAGACTAGTTTAAAAAAATTATTTTCGTGTCACCAATGTTCAGTTTTTATCTTTTTTTAATATTTCCATTTCAGATATTTAATGTTTAATTTAAAATTTAATATTGAGTTTTTAATGTAAATTTTTGCATAGATCTGTATTTTCGCCCTCCTCCTTGTTGCTGTCTGTTTCTCTCGTTCTCTCTCCCTCTCTCTCTGGGTCCTTCTATATATATATATATATATATATATATATATATATATATATATATATATAAATCTAGGTGAAGATGATTCAAGGTTTTACTATTTTGAGTACTCCGGCATTTATTTTATTATAAACAGTGCTCAATATAATAGATATTATAGAGTTTACTATAATCATATAATTATGAATTAATTGTACATTGCGACACGGAAATTTATATGTTTCGAGATAGATTCTATTCATCAGGCAATGTTGGATGTTGGTTGTGCAAATGATTTACATTTAAATACAAAAAAACTTTCGGTTTGCTGTTTATGTATGTGGGAAGATATAAAATTTAAATGTGTGTTCCTTTCAACTAATCAGAGAGAGGATTCATTTTAGAATTTAGCCCCAAAGAATACATACTAACTAAATCTTTCTCTTCCCTCCTTTTCTTCTTTCCTTCCTTTCTTCATTTCTTCTTTTTCCTTCCTAACGGTCAAGATGTCAACCTGCTTTTAACCTAATTTTATCACTTCCTTTTATTTTTATCGCCTCTCACTTAGTTTTATTGTCTTTGATGTGATGTGCCTATTTAGTACCAAGTCTGTCCTTTCTGCTTTCTTCTCATTTTGGTCTCCTCTCTTAGAGAACAGGAGAGGGGGGAAGAAAGAGAAGAACTTTATTCTTTTTATCATTGCTTTTCTAGTTCTAATTTTTTCAAAACCTTTGATTTATAAGTAACATTTTTATTTTTTCCTGATTTACTTTCTGCTATCCCTATCCCATCTTTCTAATATCTATTTATTTATTGTAAAACGTTTTGGGATAGGAGAAATTAATTCATAATTATATATATATATATATATTTATTGTCATCCGCAGATAGATCTGTTTCTTTGTATCACAGCTCATCAGTGCGGTTAGACTCCGATTGCTTTTTAACCCAGGATTGAAACCCGACCGAATTGGCGTCAGTCGGCGATTCTACCTTTAGGCTATGGGCGTTCGGTAGAAGAAGGCAGACTTTTTAGCGCATATATTATGATTATACGCGCCCAATAGCCAGAGTGCTCTAATTCAATTTACTGAATGAACGATGCGTACAATTTTGGATATTTTTTTTTTATTATTGGAGCTAACTTAAAAAATCTTTCTCTAAAACAAAATTTATAAGTATTATTAAAGATTGGTTTACGTTTACAAATATTTAAAAAAATCTGTCGCTTTCTTCGTCACGTGATGTAAACAATCTCCCCACGAACGCTCTCGCGAAATACGTTTCTAATTTAAATTTTAAAATCATTTGTTTCTGATGAAAGGCCGAGGACGGTCTGAAATATCAAATATAATAATAGAAATAAATAAATACTGTCAGAAAAATACATTTTTAAACTTGCAACTATTTAGTAGTTTTTTCTACACATATTATTAAGGCAATATACGTGGATCATCACGATGTTATTTGGACTCTACTTAAACGGCAAAAAACTCCACGATAGAAGAAAACTAGAAAAAATTCTCTACAAATTGGCACAAATACACTCGGTCATTATATTTCTCGGACTTTGCAAAAAAATGGAATTAATACCAAAAGGATTCAGATTTAAATACAATTTCCAACACAGCTTTATTACATTGCATAAACAAAAAGCTCAACATAACCCTAACCCTAACCCTATACAACAGAACCTCCACGCAAAAACCTTGCGCACAACTTTGCTTACATTAAGAAATCCTTTTACATGAACTTATCTAAAAAAATCAGTTATTCTTTCTAACACTTTCTCCTTTCCAATACTTTCAAGTAAAAAAAAACACCCACTTTCCTGTACCAAAAAAAAGCTGACACAGTGTATATTTTTGACAAACCAAAAACTCAATAAACTAATTGCAGAGGACCCCATTTTACAACACATACCTCACCTGAATAACTACTTAATACAGCAGATTCTACGAAGATCTCATTATGTACGTTACACCCATAACAACTCTGCTGATAATCACATCGCAAACCTATCTAAATATACTCTCACCTAAGGAGAAACCTCTTTATTAAATAAAGGATTATCATTCTGCCCCTCACAACCACTAAACCCTCTAAACCTTTGCTACGATATGGAAAAATACCTTCGTAGACTGAGACTAAAAGAATATTTCTCAGACAACAAATCTACTTCTACTGACAACAGCGCTAACCAATCATGCTCCAAACTTCCTCTTACGAAAAATAATACCCTATGAACTCCACCAACGGACGTAACCAACACTTGGATCAATATGCCAACAAAGCCAGACAACACATGGATAACTTCTTAAAAAACAAGGGACATCAAACAAAAAAACACAGCTTATCCAAAATAGAACACCAAGCCATCTATACACTTAAAAACAACCGATACATAATTATCGTACCAGCCGATAAGGACGGAGCTATAACCATCTTAGACACTAACAACTATATTAAAGAAGCAGAATCACAACTTCAAAATAACAGGTTCTATGTACCCTTACCTCTAGATCCGACTAGCACTTACAAATCAGAATTATCACTTCTCATTCAGAACCTGAACCACAACATAAAAAATAAAATAAAATCTCTTATTCCTGAGAACCCCAAAACAGCAACATTCTACACTATCCCAAAACTACATAAACTCCCTGCAATGATTATTGTACTTTTCTCATTTTCATACTAATGAAGGGGTAGGGAAGCTTTTGAGGCATGAAGACCACATTAAAATTCATCGTCCCTCATAGAAGCTACATTTACCAAGTGATTTTTTGCAGTTACATTTTTTATATCTTAGGTAAATAATGCATAAAATAGAATTTAATGAATATATAATCTAATAAAAATAGATTATGAAACTGAAAAACAAGACATGTTCAAACAACTACTTTATTCACTGTTTAGAGAAATGAATGACTTCCTTGACCTTGCTTCTTTTGAGATAGCATTTTGATATCAGGATCTAACATGGTGCGTTTTAGTTGTACTATTATTCTTTTAAATGCTCATCTGTTAACTGTGTTCTCAACGAATTATTGATTTGCATCAAGTACGTTATTGTGGATTTACTACTGTACGTTGAAGAAAAACATGAAAGAAGTCAGCGTGAATATTCACGAAAGCGAGGATATTTTATCGCCTTTTTGTAAATTTTAATGGCATTTTTCTTGCAGTCAAACAGAGTTTTCTAGATATTGCTTTCAGACAACTCAATAAGCTCCATTTGTTACTCCTCGGGAGCCTGAAGCTGAAAAGCAAGTTTCAACGTGACGTTATTTCTTTCAAAATCACTGAATATTCTGCAGTATTAATGAACTTAAAACTGACTGGTATTCCTGAAAAGATTAATAGATATTCTTCTCTCTTCGTTGCATTACTATCGGTAAGTAGAGAAAGTATTTTTCATCAACTGGCATGCTTTTTCCACAGTTTTACTTTCGTGAATCGGCCAGAACACTTTGGAAACAAAACAAATGTCTCACAATTCTATGACATCTATGACAATGATATCTTCAATAAACCTACCCAATGTGACTAAGTCATTGCAATGAAAGAAGGTGTGACTCAAGGTCACCATCATTCCATCACAGCGAACGCAGTTTGAGAATTTTCCAAGACAGCCGAACAAATTCATTTGCCGACTCAGTGCTCTTCGAATCACCAGCCAGTGGAGTAATGCCTCATCATTATTGAGGAATTTTCAACCTAGGCGCCAAGGGAATATTAAGGGGACCTCTTGCTTCGTAAGACCAAGCTCGTCTATCAGGTAATTATGAAAGTAGTCCCTAACCAACATAATACTAATGACATTAGTATGGCAGACAGGAGTGCAAGTACGAAGAGTCGGTATAGGAGAATCGGGTAGATGTAGAGTACCACAGGCAAACTGCGACATCGGCCTTCTCTGACACCTCCACACAATTCATTTATAAGGGGAGATCAGAACCGAACCAGATGCCAAGTATATTGTCCGGCCATTTTGTCCAGACGAAAGGCCTGGGAAGAGAAATTTCCTTTCACACACCAAACCGCAAACCAATAGACTTCGCGGTAGATCTTGACTCCTGTCATAGTCTTTCACCCTCTGATTTCTTTGCCAACTCCGTCAATCTCGGCCCTGCTCGACACAAGTAACATAATCAACATGGGTGGAGTATCTGGCCGAGGTGATAGCACCAGGTAGGGAAATTCCTTGTACAAATTTATTTATCTTTATCTTGCGAAGGAAAGGTTCCAATGCAAGAACGTACAGCAAAGGCGAAAGCTTGACGAATAGAGACAATACGAAGGGTTCCGATCGAAGCCCATTCACTTTCACCAGGGCACCGGCAGACGAATTCAGAAGTCGGATCCAGGTGCAACTTTACAACCCGCAATCGTCGGCCGAAAGGACAGCCGCCAGAAATCAGCGATCAACTCTATCGAATGCTTTGGACTGATCTAAATTGATCAGCGTGATTTACTCTCTAATTTCTCAATGATGTTGACCTGCCCATCACAGTATAAATCTGTTCAAAGCCAATTAGATGAGAGATGGCCGCCTGCAAATGACTGGCTAAGATATTGGCTAAAATAGTTAACACTGTTTTGCACACTGTGAAAGGCCGAAAGATACTTATGCCATCCCCACCGTTCTAATCCTTGCGTAGCAACTTCATTACGCCCCTGGAGAAGCATTTAGGTATAGGCCACTGCTTATACATCAGTGGCAGATTAGGGACAAGGACGGGCGAGTGCCTCAAGTACACTTCATCGGGAAGATTGTCTAATCACGGAAAATTGTTCCGGCAACAAGCTTCAGCAGTTACTAGATTTCCGGGGACACTATCAGCCATCCACTTCAGCCTCCTGGGGACGTGCAAAGCCGGTCAAATAGGCATATAACTGAACAATGCTTAGAGCAAAAATTTTAATAGACAGATCCCGAACGTAGTCAAGAAAAGCATCTTATGACCGCGTTTCTCGTCCGTTTATCCCGCAATATGACACACGCAATTTTTCAGTAAGACGCATTGCTAACTTACTATGCATGCAATTTAACGCCCATATTCTTTGCCTTGGAAGACATTCTTTTAACCTAACCATAACAACAAGAAATTGATCCTTCTTGATAAGTAAGGAAGCTATTCCTGCTTTAACTTAAGCTCCATATCCATTATCATGGTATTTAATAGTTTAATCAACTTTTTCCTCACATACCGTTTGCGCTGCTAAGCTAACTGGAATGAGACTACGATTACAACCAGCAGTAAACGAATTAGTTTTGGTTTTTATTTTATCCCATAATATATTCCCATCTTCAGCTCCTGTTAATTCCCGATGTAGCATTAAGAGCAGCTATAGTCCTAGAAATCTTGCTTACAAAATAATGAAGTGTTCTATCTCCAGTAGCCAGTAATTCCAAAACTTAGGCTTATCCCAGTTTACCCAAACGAGCCTATAATGCTAGTAAACTATCGAATGAAAACTTGGATAATCTAAGAGCCCTATATCGACTCTCTAAACTAGGACTAGGTCGAGGTAGCTAGAATGTACCACTATCGTTCGCTAAAACTATCCGACGATATGTCATCAAAAACAGTTAAACCCGCCGAAACAAAGCAGGTTTACAAACTTTGTCATTGGGCACATAAAACTCAAATGAGAAAAAAGAGAATTATCCTTTATGGTAACACCCCGAACGAAAAGCCTGCACGCCAGATCTTCGAAGAAAAGAGCACAGGCCGCATCAAAAGACTTGCTCATCAGCAGGGAAATTCTCGGGTATGCATCAAAACATGCTGAATTATTTTGATGGCAAACTCCCTAGACAGAATGCTTTCACGATCGCGAATTGAAAACCGGGTCTTCCTGTACACAATATACAACCCTCAAACAGAGAGGCTCCGGCCTCAGGCCCCGGGCAGTTCCACTAGTCAACTAGAGAGCCATTATCTTCTGCATTGAACATGGCCGCGATGAGGACACCGACGACCTGTTCTTTTGAGCTTTGTTCCATGTCATTCTTGATAATACCATCAAGAAAAAGGCCAGTAATGTCCCAGAGGAATGTTATTTTTAAAACTCTATACAGGGAGGGGCAAACGAAAATCAAAATCAAAATTGTTTCAATCATTTTACATTTGAAGCATCAAAGAAAGCTGAAGGAAGAACCTCGCCGAAAACTTGGTTTGCCTCTTCAATCCTCGTCTATATGTTTTGTCCTCCTACACCGGATCTTACCACAGTCAATATTCTCTTGGTGTAATTTTTTTTTAAATTTTCAACATCCATTCCGTTCATTGCTTTCATTTTAATTAAGATTGTTGATTTCTCTATATGGAGATGTTTCCTTTTCTTTCTGCTTCGTTACTCGGTACACATCTTCCCTAGTATTACATGTTTTATTTTTTTTTAAAGCTGTTTCGTTTGAGTCTGCAGAAGGACTTCTCTGTCTTCTTTGTTGATCGTGTTTTTAAGTGTGCTGATCGGAGTTTAAGCAGGGAATGTATTAGGGATATTGACAAAAGTTGTTTTTTTTTCTTTGCTGGGGATTTTGGAGTGGAAGCCTTTTTGAGGATGGTCATCTTGGAAGGGGTGATGTTTAATGATTTTACCACTGGAGATGGTGCCATATAGTGATGATTGACTGACGGTGCCAAGGAAGAAGGACCAACGATTCGTGCGGATTGTTCATATTTTGCTTTTAAAGCATCCTTAAGTTCTTTTAATTTTTCGGCATTTTCGAAGTTTGGTTCGGATTTTAATCGCTGGCATAACATTTGTTCGGCATAGCTGGCCGGAGCATCATCCTTGGACCTGGTAAATGGGGTGGAGCTGTTTATACCTTTGTCCCTGGGGATTTCTGGAGACAGAGGTCTCGCTATTTGGAGCTTTCTTTTTAGTTTTACCAACGAGCTGTCCTTAACACTTTTCCTTCTTTCCAACCGCACAATCGGCGAGTAAAAGCTTTTTGGGGAATTATATCCGCGAAATGGACCGAATCGGGGGATTTGCCACACCGTTCCTGGTCACTGGCATACCCATTACAGGCGAGACGGAAATAACAGACTTATTCAAAGAGGCTTTAGGTCGGCGGGAGCAATACTCAAGAGGTCTTCTTTTCTGTGCAGAAAGGGGAGTACTGACCGGTTTCTCCACGCTTCTAGCATGTTGTTTTACGGCTAATCAACATGACTAGCATTTTCGGTTCCTCTACATCAAGATAGTTGGAAACGGAGATTAATGCTTTGCAAAGCTTCATCCCCGGTTCAGTTCATCGAAGGAAGTACTGAGTATCTGATCAAATTTGGCCAGATGGACGGTCAATTATTTTCATACACAAGTAAACCTAAATACTGAGATTTGCTTATACGCGCTCTCTCATATTCAGTTCTTTAGATGAGGTGTTGTGATTATAACGACTTGAGATTCTCCAATAGCCCCCGAGAGAGCCTGGTTCAAGACCTTCACAGAAGGTTGAATACAAACGGAGGGATATGATCATGTGCCAGCCGTCAACAGATGGTCCTAACTTGCGCCAACTAACTTAGCTGGCTTCTTTTGAGATTGATTAGGCTGTGTGGGCGTCCCTGCCAGGTTGTCTCGAGGAACTCCAAATGCGAAAGTGGTGGCACTGCTCCCATGAGCCTACCCTACATAGCCCAAGCCTGCTCGATCGTTAGCGGCCTCCGAAGAAATGGCCACGATAATATCGTTATACACGTAATGCAGATCTTAGTCAAACACTGTTTCAAAGTCGTTGTCGGGTAGAAATTCGAGGCAGATCACGGTGCAGACCGAACAAAGGGTAACGGTGCTGGACGTAAAAATCCGTTATGACCCAATGCTAGGCAGCATCGATGCCTGTAACAGAGAAAAGAAAGATTGCAAAGTACAGCTAACCTTACTCCTTGACACAGTTCGCACGGAATACCGACAGAAAGGTCATCGCACTAACCTATAACTGGCAATGTGCGCTTGTCCAACAGGACTGTCTTCGACTACGACTTCTACGCTGGGATCACTGAGTGATTGCTGGAACACCCCAGAGAGGAGAGCGAGTTATTCGGCTGTGCCGCCAGGGAAAGTTCTGGACCGCACTTAGTGGATAGGGGCAACCCAATCGCATAAGAAGTACATCTCGATCGACATGTGACTAACTCACCAACTTTGTAAATGCTAAAGGGAATTATCCTACCGCTGCCCAAAGATGACGCACAAAGCGACCCGCTTTATTTGGACAACGACCGATCAGTGATTGATTGCTAGAGAGACATGCCGTTTAAAGCACATCCAACCGGCGGGTTAGTAGGAATTAGTTAGCATCGTCATCTAATTAGTGATGGTCATGAATGTATCAACGAGATTCCCCCTGTTTCTATCTACTGTCCAACAGGCTTGGAACGATCGGCGATGAAAGAAGACCCTGTTGAGCTTGACTCTAGTCTGACTCTGTAAGGAAACACGGGACGTATAACATAGCCGGGAGATACACCTTTGTCGGTGACTGTTGGGGTGCTGGTACGTTCTGCTCTGCGGCCTCTATCGCTTTGGTAGTTGGCGCACTTTGCTGTCTAGTTTTTCAGCTCTTCGTCACGACCGTCTTTGTCCGATGTTGTCGAACCTGAAATACGCAGCACGAAAGTGTGGCTCATCGATCTTTTTCGAGCGAAGAGCTTCGATCCACCGTGAGGTGTCAGAAAAATTATCATAGGGATAATTGGCTTGTGGCGGTCAAACGTTCGTAGCGACGTCACTTTTAATCCCTCGATATAGACTATTTATATTAATACAAAGCCGAATTCGCTAAGCGTTAGATTGTTCCCCCAGGGAACCTGAGCTGGGTTTAGACTGTCGTGAGATAGATTATCTTTATCCTACCGATCGACACATGTTACTTCGGCTGCGGCTACGGCTACCCCGTCCAGTATAAGGGTAACCGCGGAATCGTGCACACTCAAACAGAATTGCAACCGGTGTCGTCACGATATTACAAAAGTCGTCTCTTTTCGTTCTGCTTGAGCCTTTTATAGCTAGCGTCGTTCATAAGGGCGATCACGGTTGTTGCGGCAGCACTCGTCGTCACCGCGCATCCTTTTCGGTTGTTGTTTCACACACGTCGGCGTCAGCGAAGAGACCACCCGATTTGACATCCACGACAGGCGGTATTTTGCGTTCACCTTCTAATTTCAAATCCCCCGTGGAGCGTGAGACGAGATATCGTTCGTAGATCATTCGACTTCAGGTTTGCTACCACTGTGATTTATTGAGACTAAGTCCTAGACTGACTCAGTTCGTCCTCCTCGAGAGACGACCCTTGCCGACGATATAGTAACGTGGAACACGTCATTCGGTGAGAATATACCTTTTATCGTTCCACTTCATTACATTTTTCCCTCTTCTTACACAGTCAATTAAACGCATCTGTGTGACGCTGAAATGACTTGCGATTGTCTCCGTATTCCGTGTCTTTCGCAATCCAGATCGATTAAGTTCCGTCATACGATCACACACCGGCGTGGTTGAACGCGCGGCAGCCGCCCCAGTGTCATCGTACAAAATTTGTGGTATTAGACGAGATCGGCTAAGTTCCGGAACGCAACTCTGCGCCGGTGGTCGGACGATGCAGCCGCCTCTGTGTCATCATACAAAGTTAATAGTTCGTGGTTCGTTAAGTTTCATTGATGGCCTTTTGCGGGCCAGTTCGACTAAGTTCCGACGCACGACCACACATCTCCCCCAACTCGCCGCAGCGGACACAACCCTGCCGGATAAAGTTTTTGTCGACTAAGAGAGCCTTTCACATTGTCAATCTTGAATGAACCCTCTTGCTAACACCTTACTGGACAACGCCTGGACGTCAGAGAGGCCATCCGTCGGCCTAAAGAGAAACTTGTGTCCTAAGGGCATTTACGAGATAAGGAACACTCGCTTTAAGGTAAAGAGTGAGCGTCCTCCTCGCATGAGTGCACACTTCTAAAAGACAGGGAGTTCTTACTGGTGTATTCCTTCCAATTCGCTATTTCTACCCGCTTGCGAACACATTCAACCCAGGAAAGCGATGTGAAGCGTATATTGGCGAATATCAACCCTAAACATATCCAGACCGGCGTCAGAAGGAAAAAGGTAACAGATCTCCAGACATACCTTATTCATAATAATAATGCTTATATTCTGCTCCCAAAATTTTAAACACGAAAAATCTGTAAGTATTTCCTTAAAAGCAAGTCCAGATTTTTATATAAGGTTTGAGTTATTTTCTGCAAGTTTATGCCTTTTAAATTTTATTATTTTATTTTTTTTATCTCGGGAACTACTTTTTAGTTTTTAAATATGCAAGAACTCATGTCTATTAAATCATTAATGTCTAAATTAACTGTTTATAAGTAGAAACCTATTATTAAAACGAGATCTTTATTTTTTATTTTTATAAGTAATACCGTATTTCATGGTGGGTATTAATGTGTTAAAAATAATATTTATGGTACTTAATAGCATAATATACTATCTAGTTTGAGAGTCTGGAGAGTGACAATTGAGGAATTTTCTCTTTTGCTAGTATATATATTTCTTGTCCTCGTTCCAGAAAACATTTTCTGTAAGATTAAGATATAGAGAAGAAGTAGGCTAGCTTTTTCAGAGAAATGTGTAAACTGAAGTATTACGTGCATTGTCTTGTCGAAAGATAAATCGTTTTAATAATAATAATAATAATACAACATTAGAAATGAAAATGAAGTCCTATCAGCTAAGGAAAAAATAAAGCAAAAAATACAACTGAAGGCTCAAAGAATAAGACGCTATGAGAAAAGATCAAGATTTTACAGACAAAACAAGATTTTTCAAACCAATGCAAAGACATTTTACAGGGAAATAGGTAAAAAAACAATTGAAGTGACAGTCCCCCCCCCGAATGGAAGAAGTTACACAGATCTGGGAAAAGATATGGGCTTGCCCTAAAGAACATAACAAAGAAGTAGATTGGATTGCACAAGAGATAGAACGAATCAAAAATAAACCAGAACAGACATGGGCTGGAATTACAGAAGAGGATGTTAAATTTGCACTAAAAAAAAGCACACAATTGGAAATTCCCAGGCATAGATAAAATTCCTAACTTTTGGCTATATTATTTAAATACAGCACATAAAAACTAGCCAAAGAACTTCAAGAAATGGTTGACGATCCCACTAAAATTCCTGCATGAATGACCAAAGGAACTACATTTTTTCTACCCAAGAATGGTGACACAAACAACCCGAAAAACTACAGACCAATTACATGCCTTCCGACAACATATAAACTATTAACATCTATTTTAACAAAACAGACATATTTATTCTTAGAAAGAAATGACATGATACCGCTTGAACAAAAAGGGTGCAAACGTGGCTGTTATGGATGTAAAGACCAATTGCTTATTAACAAAATGATCCTGGAAAACTGCTACAGTACAAAGAAAAATCTTTGTACTTCCTGGATAGATTATCGTAAGGCATTCGATAGTGTGCCACATTCCTGGATTTTAAAGACTTTAAATATATCCAAGATATCACCCGTCATCATCAGTTTCAGCAAACAGTGCATGTCTATATGGAAAACAACCCTTTACCTCAATCATATAAATGGAACGTATAAGTCTGATGAAACCAAAGCAGAAATCGAAATATGATGAAAAATGACATAATAATAATAATAATATCCTATGTCTGTAACTGGGTCTGGGAGGTATTCATGTAAGTTTATTTCCAAGAAAGGCTGCAGATTTTCCAAGATTATTTAAGATGTTTGCAAACAAGCTATAGATGGATTGCTTTTAGAGTTTTCTGTATGTTTTGGTTAGAAGTTTGAATCACCCTGGGAGAACCTTTCCTTGTTACTGAGGGCTCTAGTATCATTTCATTAAATAATAATCTATTTTGGATATTCCGCCTTCGCCATAACATGCAGAATAAGTGCCCCTATTTTCGGTAAGTAACTTCGCCACATTTTTCGTCGAAGAATAAACGCTGTCGCTTGGTTTAGTGAGGTAATTCACCGTTTTCTTCGCTACAATATTACCGTTTCTTCTTCTTCACAACGCATGATATTAGTTATTGGCGAAAAGTTTGTTTTCAGATCACCACGTTTCACTTGAAAAAATAAACCGATTATTTCTTCTTCTCATTGACAGGCATAATTCAATACTTTCCGAAGTGACTTTGCTGTTCCGCACAGATAAGCCTTTTATAATGTTTCTATTTGGTAATATTATAATTATTGTTATTATTATTAATATTTCGCTTTCACACAGCATATGATGTTTATTTGCAGGTAAGATTCCATGACTTAAGAAAATAAACCAATCATTTGTTCTTTTCGTCGGTTGCATCCAATTAAGGGAATAAAGAGAATGATGTGGAATCAGGAGCTTAGAAGACTGTAACAGAATGCTATCTAAAGAACGATTCTAAAACAATAGAGTTCAAGAAAAAGAATATTAAATGTGAGGCTAGAAATAGGTGAATTTCAGATGATTTAACAGCAATTAGCAGGTCATCAAAAATATAGAATTGTTGTTGAAAATTGAAATTGAAGAAAAACAAGAGGAGAACTGGTGTGACCAGAAATTTATCTTTAAATAATAAATGTACAACTTAATGAAGAAAAGCTTGAATTGTTAAAAACAGCAGAAAAATTCAGTTAATAAATTCATGATCAGTAGACCAAAAAGAACCATGAACTTCTTCTGCTGCTTATTGTTAGATAAAGTAAGTCAAAGTCGTAAATTTGTAAAAGTTAGTTTGCACAAATTCAGATGCTAAGTGGCACTTTAGCATAGACAGTGTTTTTTTTATTTTCTTTACATTGTTTATATTCTCGTTAGTTGAAAAATACTTCCACACGGTGCAATTTGAAAATTTTTAGTTATTAAATTGTAACACTAAGTCAAATGCGGTTACTTTTGTTGTTGTGGGGTAGTTTAATGTAATCTGCATTAGGTACTTGTTACCAATATAAAAACGGTCAACATCAGTCTTTAGACGGTAATCCTATGCCAAGTAATTAGATTTCTTGACTTAAAATTTGTTTTCTTTATTTCTCAGTTGATAATCGGTCAGTCAGTTAAGTGCCATACGTGAAACACGCTTGGGTGATCATGTCTCGAAAGAGACATGACTGACTTGGAAGAAGATTATCCCGCAGTAGGTTGCCATTACTTTCTGCGGTAGACTGGTTGCCAGCCAAGACTATAGAATCCAATCTGTCCTGATATTTAACCCATAACTGGAGGAAAAACGGATTAATACCTTCTCTAAGGTTATTTGCACGTAGATGAATGCAAGGAATTCAACTGGAATTCGAACTCGGCTCCTCGATTTGTCGTTCCGAGCCGATATCAACTGTACCACAAGGCACACCCAGGGGGATAAAATTCAAGCTATAAATAAAACTGGTATTGCTAGCGGATTTACAGCCATATTCCGATTACGAACATTAAGGTCGGTTTATAGTATTGTTATATTATTATTATTATTACTGATTTTGTTTAGGTGATTAATATTTTCTGTGAGTTTTACAGATTTGTAGTTTGACGTCTGAATAAATGATGACACATAATTTGGAACATTTTTAACACCAAAGTATTTTTAATTCTTTATTCAAATATAAAGAAAGGATAAAAAATTAAATCATTTGCTTTCTTTCTGTTAGTTTTTACATTTTCTAAACAAAATATTCATATAGTATTTCAAAGATGGAAACTCTATGCTAACACACTTATTCCTTTTTTGTAGCGTCGTGCCAAACGAAACTCAGCTTATTCAATATCCAGAACGAATTCAGTCTTTTTTGTCTATTGCTTCAAATTTTAAGAGTTCTTATTTTAGTATTTTTTATTAATTATTCCTTTAAACGCTCACATTTGAAAATTCATGAAGATCAACGAAACAGTAAACTAAAATACTGGATTTATTTTCATCTTTTTCTTTCGATTAATAAAAACTTCTGTGTTGCAAATATATCCTTGGCGCTTGCCTTAAAAGAATATCTTCAAGTGATAGTCTCATGCATATATTCAAATATTGCAAATGAGACAACAAAAAGGAGTAAATTATTTATTAATTCGAAAATTCACAGAATAAAATGTTGCTCCTAACAAATTTTCCTTGTGGTATACACATCTGAGTTTAATGAATATTAACACATTTATTGCTACGGTTCAAAAATACATTATCAGGCAAAGCCACTATCGCTAAGCTTTTCATAGCTGATGGCAGGTGACTCTTTTAAAACAATCCCGTAATGCTTTATTCAGTTTAATTAAAATGTGATGCAGAACTTGTGCATAATACCTTTGATTCATTAAAATACCGTATGTACAATACTTATACAGTTTAATAACTGATTAGCACAAAGTCATATTTTGCAAACTGATATGAGTGAATTTAATTCCTTGCGACGTACAAAGGTTTGTGTCAGACTAATCTTAATAAATATCTGAAGTGTTGAATATTTCCGAAGTGACTGACAGACTCAGTAAAACATTTTACACTTAAAAACAGACACTCAGTTCATATAAAATTTAATTACTGATTAATATTGCTTTAGATTTTGATAAAATGAAATCTACTGCATTTCTGAATTTCACAGTATTTTAATGAAGTATTAATAACAAAACACAAATTGAAAATCAAATATTACAGACAGCAGAAAAAAAACTCCTCCGCCATTTGAGGAAATGGAGTACGTAGATGACATCTGGGTAATGATATTGTGTGACTGAAACAGTATAATTTTGGCAGCCGTCGACCACAGTCGAGACTTAATATCGTCTGACCGTAGAACGATTGTTGAGGATTAGAAAAATGGGAAACGTTTTTAACAACGTGGCAATGGTTCAGGTTTTTTTTCAAGAGTAACAATAGAATATGTATAACATGAATTAGGTGTACGTAAGTAATATAAGAAGAGAACAACTGGTGACTTCCAAAGATGATGGCAACCCAATAAAAGGCAGCATTCTAGTTCAGCATTGGTGCCGCTCAACCGACTACCCAATGCAATTTACAGCATTCCATGGACTTTCTTAGACATCAAACAGCAAGAGAACCATTATTGGCACCACAACATCAGTTATTGCGCTTCACCTATGTCGTTCCTGAAAATGACATTTCTTGTATTTAATATGACTTTAATGTGATGCGATAGTTTGCAGTATTTTATTTCTGAAAATAACATTCTACTGTAGTAAGAAGCGTATAACGATTTTTTATTTATATCTGTAATTGGTAGAAATTTCTTTTGCATTTTCAAAGAATTATCAGCTTTAAATTAGAAATATTTATAAAAGCATCAATCATATACTATATATATTTTATGATAAAATGGTGTCGTACAAGACTCGTAAGAAGACGATTTTTGCTCTTTCCGACAATTTCAAAACAAATTGTGTCGTACCACCGGCTAAAGATACCGCCAACTAGTGGTCTGGCCGCTCAATGACTAAACGAAACGTAAGACTTACTGTTGAAGTACCATATCTACTTTTATGTGGCGTGTCACTTTAAGACATAAGCAAAAATGGCTCTCCACAACTTCCTGCCCTTGAAAGTTTGTCATTTTGCTATATCTTCTAACCCTAATCTCCGCCCAAATTTACACAAGCACTTTGGGTATGTTTTTCGTTGCTTTTCTCTGCCCCTCCTGCCTTCGATATGTCCTGTGAGTATAAAATTTTCCAAGGCCTCTTTACTCATGTCTTTTTACGATGATACGTATACGTGTCCTTTTTGTTTCCATTATACTAAATTATGAAAAAACAAACAAAACAAAAACAAACAAAAAAACAAAACAACAAAAACAAAAACAAAAAACAAACCCAAAATATCGGCAATGGCAGCCGACAGAAGCAGAACAAGTACACTAGTGCTGAGTATTATTACAAAGAACCGGAGACAAACCACCGCCTGTCGAGGACGCGTGTCGACTGGTCGCAGCAGATATAGCTTTTCACTTGAAGAGCAATGTATAACAGACTCTCATCGATTCAAAAGGAAAGTTGCATCATATATAATCGACATAGATTTTTTTATTAACACCAGGTTAATTGCCTCAAAGTGCTTCTTACTTTGAGATGATGTTTTTTCATTTTCATATGTCAGTTGGTAGACACGGAACTAGTAGTTGACTTGAGTAGAGTTAGAAATTCCTGTTACTTTTGCATTTCAGAATTTGCAAATTGTTAATAGGAAGAAAGTGAGTATTCAGCTTCTCCCAGCTGGGAGCAATTATTCGTGACAAGTAGGTTTGATCATTTTGTGAATATATGAATAGCAACATTTGAATGAACTGCTATCGCCCAGAATAATTTCTGAGGACAGCATTGTGTTTCTGTCTCTTGAATATTTTGCATGAACATGCTGTATTAGCACTGAAAAAAGAAGCAAAACAAAAACAAATATGTCGGTAAGCTACTTTTAAAATCGCAATCATTGTGTCATTAGAAAACAAATAAAGAAATATTGGAAATATTTCTGTACACAGAAACTCAATTATGAATTTTATTAAACTATTGGCACTTATTTAAAACAAATACGAAAATGACACTGTGTAACCAAACTTCTGACTGTTTTGTATTTAGTAAGTTTTATTTCCTAATTCTAGAAGGCACGAGAAATGACTATCATTTCCTTCAAACTTTGCTTTTGTGACCTGGAAATTAATTTTTTCAAGCTAATCTATGTTTCATTGCATTTCAGACAGAATCAGCGCTTAGATAATGAAGGAGAATTTTCTAGAAATGTAAAGAACATTCGGTAAGTTACTAAAACTTTTTAGAACGTTCTAACAAAGTCGTTGGCAGTATAAATGCAAGGAACGTAAGCTCAAAACTTCAGTTAACCTCTAGCAGTCCAAGTGCAGACACGTTGTTGTTGATAGCTGCATTATTCACAGATGGAATGAACAGGTTGTAAACATTCAGCAGACGCATTTCGCTGTCTGTGGCGAATCTATAAAGACAAAAGCAAAAAAGTACTATATGACATCTGTTAAAACGTGTTTGGCATACAAGGCATATTTCGTCATGCCTCTTTTCACCTGCAAACCTTGCAAAAGAAGTTTTGAAGGTAAGATGTAAAAGTTTCGTTTCTTTAGATAGTGAAATTTGAAGTCTAAAAGTTTTGGAAAAATTTTTTTTTAATTTAAATATGTTTAATTTTTTAAAACCAGTATTATTGAAAAATACGTATTACACATGTTATAAAAATTGCGTATTAGTGTCCACAGTATATTTTTTTAACACTGGCAGAGCCATAAGAATAGAGAATATTAAGGATTTTCAGTATAACAAGACTTCGTATTTTGGGAGTATTTGTTACATTAATTAGGGTTCAAGGTCCGACTTTTAGAAATGACAATTTTGATTTTCAAAAAAAAAAATCAAAGTTATCATTTTTTAGAATTTTTCAATAAAACAGGGTTAAATATATTTGTATTTTTATACTCATATTTTTATTTTGCTCTTTTGAAGGATGTTATGGAGGGGAAAACAGAGCCATGAAATTAGCAACCTCACGAATCTACTGGGATCCAACTGACTGTTCGCGAAATTGCTTCTACTGCATATTGTATCCTTTAAAACATCGAACTGGCAAGAATGCCCTGCTATCATATACCCAGACCTTCGGGTGATCCATCGTCCTAGTGCCACCCTATCTTGAGCTGCCTGTAGACACGCCCCCAAAAAGAGAAAAATCCTTCTCAGAAGAGAATGACAATTCCACGGAGGATGACGTCATTAATCCAGAATATAGAAGTACAGTTGAAGGGAGAAAAATATACTACCCCAACCAAAAAGACCTCAACGACCTGATCAAAGATCTTGGTCTCACAAGGCCAATGTCGAGCTTTTTACGTCGAAACTCAAGTAGTGGAATTTGTAAGGTGAAAGTGTAAAATTCGCTGGTCGGAGATAGCATCTCCAGTGTCTTTTTAGCTTTCTCACCCCTCAAGATAAACTTTGCTTCTGCTAAAATGTGATCGGTTCAAGGCAAATGGAATCGCCTCTAACCCCAGCGAGTGTTGCTTCTTCATCGATAGCTCATCCAAGAGCCTCAAAGCCCTGCTGTTTCATAATTAGAACATGTATACATGTATTTCCTTGACTCAACTGGAGCAACACAAAGAGAAATACAGAAGTGTAAAGATCTTGCTAAAGGCCTTGAATATGACGAGTACAGTTGAGATGTTATCGGAAACTTTAAAATGGTGGCCTTCCAAGGCGGCTTTACCAAGTTTCCGTGTTATCTTTGTCTTTGGGACAGCAGGGAAACTGCGGCAGATTACCACAGGCTGGACTCTGGCCCCAGCTGATCGAGTTCAGGGTGGAGATGAACTATATAAAATGGGAGCCACTGCTGAACCCTCAGAAAGTATTAATTCCTCTAATGCACATAAAATTGTGACTTATGAAACAATTTGTTAGAGCTCTAGACAGGGAGTCTACAGATTTGAAGTAATATTAAGATTTACCCCTAAACTGCAGATGGGCGGAAAAAATCAGAGCCACAAATAAAGAATAATAAAGTGTACGGAATTCCCCAATAAGTTCACTATGACGGGGAAAGCAGCGTGGAACAGATTTGTTGCAGTGGTTCGAGCCTTACTGGACAATCACAAGGCTGAAAACTATGTGGAGTTGAGATAAATGCTACTTTTGTAGCATGGATCGTTTTGTTCCTACCTTGTGTGAATGAGAATTACATTTTTATAGGTGATTATCCCGTTTTTCTTGATCACTAATAAAAATCTAGTTTGCTTGTAAAGATAATAAAATTTTAACCCAAACGAGGAAAATATTAATTTCATGAAAAAGCAAAAAAAAAAACAAACAAAAAACAAAAAAAACAACACAGAAACAAAAAACAAACAAACAAAAAACAAACAAACAAATACAAACTATTTTTAAAACGACATTTCCATAGCCTTTCAGTAGATACACCCACAAAATTAATACGTATTGTGATAATTTAAATAACAACTTCGAAGTTTAAAGTTTGCTTTTAATTGCAAGAAATCACACAGAATCGTAAATAGTATGTAGTTGTATTGGATTTTCAACTTTAAAAAAAATGTCATCTAAATTAATTCGATAACACAATAAGAGATCAAAGTCGTTTAAATCTACAAGCGTCTCATAAAACGTTTGGAGTATGGGAGATGGAAAATGACAAAAATTTTTTTTTTTGTTTTGCAATAGATTGTATACCAAAAAGTGTCCCGGTTTTCTGTGAATGCTAATTACAATATTTATGAGAGCAATTAACTTTTTAAAAAACGTAGACTGATTTGAATTTCGTTAAACTTTACAATTCTCAATTATTCAAATAGTTTATTTCAAGACAAAACTTTACAAGTGCCACAAGAAAAAATAATTTTTTCTTATATTGCAATATTTTATATAATATAAATACGTTTATGGACAAAAAATATCACCGGCTGAAAATGGTGGAAACAGTTATTGTATCAGATGTTTTCTCTAATCTTTCTTCTTAAATGGCGCAAAAATTATGGTGACAAAATTTACTTTTATAAAAATTATACATTTAGAATTATAGCTAAAGAGGGAGTTGAATGCGTTCGGTTAGTTTGTGCATGTAGGCACATTGAACGCCAGAAATTTAAAATATATATTAACTGTCTTTGCACTTTGATGATTTGTGTAATTAAAAGGCATATTTCTCTTTATGCTGTTCATATTTCCGTACATATAGATGATCCCATCAATAAAAACATTTCGGCTGAAGAAGTCTTTTTAAAGAATAAAACGTGTCAAATAGGATTTTCCACTTTCTCAGTCAATTAACCATTTCCCCTTCTTTTAAATCCGCACTGACTTTTTGTTAAAAATCGTTCGATCTGGCGCGGTGGGTGTGAGTGTGGGGGGCTGGCTGAGAATAGGAGTAATTTCCCCAAAAGTTTAATGTCAGTTTCGTGTATCTGGTTTTAATCACTCGTTACAGTTACTCGCTGATGACTAATGGCATGAAGACTGGGAGCAAAGGTTTGTTGATTTTGTACATTCACATACCAGCGTTAATTATAATTTCTCTCATCATGTGGGTGGTCCTTTTCAAAGTTAGCCGATAAGCTAACCCGAGTCGGTCTTCATCGCTTCTCTGAGGAGAAAGGGAGAAAAAAAACAAAAAACAAAAACAAAAAAAAAACAAGGAAGAAAGAGAAAGAGTTCTCTTCCCTTGGCGAGGCAGATTTCTCACCTGGATAGTGTTCATTTGTTGTCATATAAATCAATGCCATTTTGTGAGTGCTTTGTGTCTCGCCTCTCTCTCTATTCCAACCACTCCTAGCACATGTTCCTCTCTCTTTCATTTCCCTAGTTTTTCCCAAGAAAAAGAAAAAAACTATTCACACATCGAGTCATTCTTCAACCATCTATGTCAGGGTTCGAATCCATGATCCGTCGATACTATTTTAACGCTGGTGCATAAGGAACACTTACATTTGTGTGTTTGTGGCGAATAAGAGTCAGCAGATGTTAAACAACTGATGATGTTGCGAATAAACATCCAAATATCAATAAAAATACTAATGACAAAAATTGGATATATTACAGGTTTAAAACAAAATACGTTCAGTCATTTGCATTAAAAGTCTTGTTACTTTGAAAAAATTATCCAAGCTTGAGATTTTGTTTTGTTCAAAAATTGGCAGCAATTTTTTTTTCATCATCAAAATGTTTCACTTTTAAATTAAGCAGTAATTGCTGTAAACTATTATCTGCCAAAATATGAAAGATACGTTGAAGGTTCAATATCGCCTGTTTGTGGATGGTTATGAAGCGATGGACACGTGAATGATGACAAAAAGAATGAAGAAGGAAATTACTGGAAAGTGATTGAAACTCACCTGAAGCGAGTTGAATATGTAATGCTCCTCATGCTAATAACATTTCCATCGAGCTTCTCTACGGCATATGACGTCATTGAATTTCTTTTAATTATTTGTTCCATCAAAGTGACGTCGATGTAATCAAACAAACCTCTGCTGTAATTTCATACTCTCACAGATCCTTATTTTTAGTGTTTTTTCAATTCAGTATCAAAGTGAAAAAGAATTTAAAAAATATTTGTAGTGTCATATGATATGCCTAATCATGAGCGAATACTATCTATCTATCTGTTGAGGAGTAGTTTTCGCAATGAAGGTTTAAATCGTGATATATCGGTTGCTAATCGACTTAACGCACCCAAAATGTTAGGAACTTGGTAATCTTCCACTGAAAGCTGACTCCTTAGCATTCGGCTAACTGCCGACTAATATCAACTGCCTAGTAGTTCTACTGAACTCCAATAGCACTCTAAAGAACTCATATGAACTTCCCAAGAACTTCATTATTTATTGTACGATGTGTACAAATGTGGCACAAGGCCTAAAACGGGGATGGGGAAGGCTGGTCTTCAACTGTCCTAATTTAACTTAGCTATTCACTTTCGTTGACCCTAACACGCTTACAATAAACCTTTCACCATAATACCACATTTTTACTTACCAATATTACCACGTCCACCATAATACCTCAGGTTCTCTATGTAGTCCTACTTAACTCCCATATGTACAATTTTCAGTGGAGGGCATGGGCAGCAAATAACAACATTAAAAAATCCCCAATGTCTATTTACAATGAAATACAATATATACAAGAAACTAAACAAAATCATATTAGTAATAAAAGCCCCCCACTACTCTAATATTGTGACAGCAAAATCACTTCCCCGGACGAAATATAATGCGTGGCTTTAGAATTATAATAATACCACTTATCCGATCAGCAATCACTCACACAAACACTCAAACATTTAAACACCATAACAAAAACGAAAAGCACACTTGAAAAATAACGAAAGACGCCACGCATCCACCGGAGAACTAACATTGTTGAACACCTAAAGAGGGAAGGGAAGGGGGGTTAAACTAAAGAAAAATAGGGGACAAAAAAGAAAAGGGGGCCAATGAGCAATCATAACCTAGCTAAGTTAACTTTAAAACGAGAAACAGAAAATCAAAAACTTCCTATTCTAACCTAACCGGGAAGGGGTGCACATGTTCTGCCCAGCACACCCAATATCCTGATGCCTAACCAGCATCAAACAACCACTCCAGGTCAGCAACTTTCACTCGACAGAATCGCGCAAGACTCACCCACCTTTTGCCAAATTCAGATGGAGTGAGTTGTTTCCTTTCCGTCCTGATCTTGACTTTAAGCTGATGCTTAAAGAACAAGATCAGTTGGGAAGAGGTAAACTTCTCATCACCATAGAATTCCTTCTGTCGCGTCGTCCAAATCACGACTCGCATAACACCTAGTAAGCAAAAGAGCACATAGTGCTCAGCCCTAGATAACGGAGGTACGATATTGCTCCAAACAGAACTAGCCTCAAGGACAAAGAACTTTCCACGCAGCATACGAACCATGAGATCTTCAAGAAACTTACACAACGGAGCAACAACACTGCAGTGGAAGAAGGCATGATCGACGGTTTCCGCCGACAGCCCACAACGCACGCAGGTTGATTTCGGAGTTAGGCCCGCTGCATGAAGCCTCTTGCCTACCCAGAGAGCCTTTCGAATCATCAGCCAGGTGAGTGATGCCTCATCGTTAGTGAGACATTTCAACCCAGGCGCCCAAGGCCATATGGAGCGAGCCTCCTGCTTCGTAAGCCCGAGCTCGCCAATCAGTTCATCTTGAACGGCCCCCTTAACTAAAACCCGATATAATGCCCTAAGAGACAACGCTTGGGCGTTGGAGAGGCCATCCGTAGCCCGCAAGAGAAACTGGAGAGCCAAACGACATTCTTTATAGAAGGAGCACTCGCCACGAGGAGTACGGCCGGCCTCCTCCTCCGACAAATGCACACTTCTCAAGGATGGAAAGTTTTTATGGACGTCCTCTTGAACGAGGGCGCCGTTCTCATCCTCCAGCATACACATTCGATCCAGGAATCTAATGCGAAGCGTGTTGACGAATCTCAACGCTAGGCATGCCCAGACCGCCCTCAGACGGATGAAGGCAACAGATCTCGCGACGCACCTTGGGAGCCTTGCCTTCTCCCCAAAGGAAGGAGAACAAGAGCTGAATTAAGCCCAAACGAATGGCACACGGGAGAGGAAGTACCGAGAGTCGGTAAAGGAGAATCGGGTAGATGTGCGAGGCACATACTTCCGCCCTCCCCTTTAAGGAGAGCTTCCTCCGAGTCCACAGACGAACTGCGCACTCGGCCTTCTCTCGAACCTCCGACCAATTCATTTCCAACTGGAGATCAGGACCGAAGAAGACGCCGAGAATCTTGATCGGCCCGTCCGTCCAGAGGAAAGGTCGGGGAAGAGAAACTCCCTTCCACGCACCCAATCGCAAGCCAACAGACTTATCGCGATTGATCTTGGCCCCTGTCACCGTCTCATAACATCTGATTTCTTTGCTAACTTCGTCCATCTCGGCTTTGCTCGACACAAAAACCGAAACGTCGTCAGCATAGGCGGAGTACCTGGCCGAGGTGGTAGCACCAGGTACGGAAATTCCGCGAAGGACCGGATTCGCCTTTAACTTGCGAAGGAATGGCTCCAACGCAAGAACGTACAGCAAAGGCGAAAGTGGACAACCTTGACGAATGGAGCGAGATAATGTGAAGGGCTTCGATCTTACCCCATTCACTTCCACCAGCGCACCGAGGGACTCATACAGCAGTCGGATCCAGGAGCGAAAGTACGGCCCGAAACCGGTGGCGGAAAGGACAGACTCTAAGAAGCGATGGTCAACCCTATCGAATGCCTTGGACTGATCCAAATTGATCAGCGCGGCTTCAGTGTCGGTTTTCTCGATGATCAGGCGTACCAAATGAAGTTTGTCCTGAATAGTCCTACCCTTCACAGCACAAGTCTGCTCGGGGCCAATCAGACTAGAGAGGACAGCCTGCAAACGGCCGGCCAAGACCTTGGCAAAAATCTTTAAGTCAGTATTTAACATCGTTAAAGGCCGATAATTATCTATGCCACCCCCACCACCCTTGCTCTTGCGAAGCAACTTGATTACACCCCTGGTGAAGCGTCGAGGTATAGACCCCTGCTCCATCCAGTTGTTATAAACGAGCGCCAGCAGAGGAACAAAAACGGACGACTGCCTCAAGTACAGTTCGTAGGGTAGACCATCCAATCCTGGAGTTTTGTCCCGGCCAACCAATTTCAGCGCATCCCAGATTTCCGACTCTGTTATGGGCCCCTCGCACCTAGCTGCTTCAGCCGCCTCGAGGCGGGGAAAGTCAGCCAAATAGGTGTCGAACTGAGCAGAGCTCAGACCGGGCTTCCTGGTGAAAAGATCCTGGAAGTAATCCCGAAAAGCTCCACATATACCCACGTCTGTAGTCACGGTACGACCATCCGGCAATGTGATGTCCTTGATATGCCGATTGGCTGCTTGCCTAGCTTCCTCTGCACGCAATTCTGCGGCCATATTCGTTGCCTCAGAATACATTCTTTTTAACCTAGCCCTAACTACCAGAGCTTGATCCTTCTTGATAAGCAAGGAGGCTAGCTCGGCCCTAGCTAAGGCTACGTCCCCACTATTACGGGATTTAACTGCCCGATCAACTTTTTCTCTAACGTCGTTTGCGCCGCTAAATTAGCTAAGTTGAGCCGACGGCTATAGTCGGCAGCAAACGACCTAATTTTGGATTTAAGTGTGTCCCACCACTTATTCCCAACCACAGTCCCCGTCAGTTCCCACTTTAGTGTTAGTAAAAGCTGGTGCTGGAAATCTTGGCTATCAAATAATGACGCGTTCAATTTCCAGTAGCCAGCCAACTTAACCTTAGGGTTATCTAAGTTTACACGAACCCGGACGAGCCTATGATCCGTGTAAACTATCGAATGGAAACTTGAACAACCTAAGAGCCCTACGTCGACTCTCCTAACTAGGACTCGGTCGAGGTAGCTTGCGCGTACCTTCGAATCCGAGCTGCCCCTATTAGTCCGTCCACACTACCTCCCGGGGGTGTTCATTTCGGTATTTATCGACAAGATCATTCCTGTCGATAAATTCCCGAAATGGTTTCACATCCGGGTTGTTAGTGCCCGATCTTTCTCCTATAAGATCCTTCTCAGGGTCAAGGACGGCATTCCAATCCTCCGCTAAAACTACCCGCCTCGA
This sequence comes from Ascarosepion bandense, assembly GCA_037127315.1. Classification (NCBI taxonomy): domain Eukaryota; kingdom Metazoa; phylum Mollusca; class Cephalopoda; order Sepiida; family Sepiidae; genus Ascarosepion; species Ascarosepion bandense. The sequence continues at coordinate 613,464 of JBBBDQ010029992.1, forward strand.
TGTTCCAAAGAACGACTCGAGCCGCCGAAACAAAGCAGGACGCTCAGCATGGTCACTGGGCGCATAAACCCCAATGAGGCGAAAAGACTTCTCCTTTATGGTAATATCCAGCACACAAATCCTGCCCGCTGGATCTGCGAAGACAAGCGCACACGCCGCACCCAAAGACTTGCTCACTAGCCAGGAAACACCTCTAGAACGACCATCAAAACATGCTGAATAGAGATCGTAATTCCTAGACAGTATGCCCTCATAGTCGCCAGCAAAAAACCGGGTCTCCTGCAAACAGCAAACATCCACCCAGAGGCGCTGGAGATCATGAAGGAGTCTCACCCTCCGAGACTCTGACCTCAGTCCCCGGGCATTCAAACTTGCTAACCAGAGAGCTATCGTGATACGTGATTAGGGTTGGGGTCCTGGACAGAACATGGACGGGGAAAGGATGCCGACGGCCTCTCCCATAGATCCTTTGCCCATTTCTTTGTCAATGGTGCCATCACGGGAGATGCCTCCAACATCCCAGGGAAATGTTAGTTTTAAGGCTCTGTACAGGGAGGGGTGAACTAAAATTGGGACCCTTCCTACACAGAATTCTTTTAACTTATTTAATGAATCATCTTCCCTGGAAGCAATTGAAGGAGACATTTTTATGTTTTTTGTGCTTCCAGGAGCATGTCCCACACTTTCCCAGCTCCAGAACCAGTCCTAACCACAGTCAGGAGACGCTGAGCATTCGGAAAATTTGTCGGTACCTCAATGTCTTTGTCGCTACATTTTTTCATGGATAAAAGAATCTTCAGTTTACTAATTCTATTTCCAAAGATTTTTGCACGATCTTCTTGAGAAGGTGATATTTTGCACACCTCCTTCCCTAGCAAATAAGGAGCTTTAGAGGCTTTTTTCCTGGATTCGCGATCTTCTGCAGTGGGGCTCCTTTGTCTTTTAGCTGGCGGAGGTAATTGTTTCTTGGGTGAAGGACTGGGAGTTGGTTGGGAGGGTAAACGGAAAGGGTTGGGATCCCTACTAAGAGGGGTTGGTTTTCTGGGAATGGGCTGTGTTGAATTTGGCTTTTTAGTTATTTCCTTTTTTTTCGGGGAGGACGGGGCAGAGGCCGATGGACGTGTTGGTCGTTGGCTAAGTTTGTCTTTTAGTTTCTTAATCCGTTGCATTCCTTCATATCCAAGATAAAATGCTTTGCGTAATTCCTCCATAGATGGTGCGGACCAGGCCGAGGCGTCGCCCTTCTTGCTGGTTGAGGGAGTGGGGCTGTGTGTGCCTTTAGTCTTGGAAACATCAGGGGACTGAGGTCCCGCAGCTTGACGCTTCCCTCTGGTCTTACCAACAACCAGCCATTCCCCCTTTTTCTTCTCCGAAACTACACTTGTAGCCGGCGAGAGCTTTTCGGGGAACGAGGGCAGATGTTTTGACCCAACCGGGGGCACAACCACACCGGTCCTGGTTGCTGGCATGCCCACTACAGGCGTGACGGATTTTGACAAAGAAACGGCCAGAGGGGTATTTTGGTCTTCTGGGGCCTGGCTTCCAGAGGCCTTCTTCTCTGGGCAAGAGGAGGAGAGGTGACCAATCTCTCCGCACTTCCAGCATTTGGGTTTACGTCCGGTTACAATAACCGGCAAGCTCAGGCCCCCAACGTCAAGACAGTTGGGGATAGTCAGGAAGGCGTGATGGTTTATCATGATGTCGAATGACCATCCTCCGATCAGGTCATCGCAAGAGGCATCCACAATCTCTCCGAACTGGGAAAAATACGCGGCCAGATGCTCCCCGATGACCTGAGAAGGGACCCAGTATACCGCTACATTGGTCCTACGCATGCCTTGATATTCGGTACGTAATATTAGATCTTTTGTTATAAGGTCTTTCCTTACCATTTTCAGGCAGTCTTCCGGCGTGGGCAGCATCACGTCCCACATGAAAAAGCCCGCTCCTTTCACAATGCGTAAAGGCTTGAATCCCATAGACTGCAGTGTTTTTAACACTGTGTCTTTTGTGGAGCGACAAATTTTGCGCGTACGCTTGTCCACCACAAAGACAGACAATTCTTTTCTCAAACTTTCTTAATTCTTGGGGATCTTCCAAGAGCCCACCTTCTGTCACAAGGTGTGCGTAACTCTTGGCTTTCTCCAAGAACTCCGTCAGGTTGATTTTGACGTTAGGAGGGGACTTCCAGCCCAAGGGCGATTCCCCGGCCTCAGCATCTTTGTCCTTAGCAATTTTCTGGTCTGTATTATTCTGGCCTTTCTCGGCCACCATAGCTTCGGTCATGGTATTATTTTTTTTCGACTCTTGCTGACTAATATTAGGAGCAGTAAGAGGGGGGAAGGACTCATCATTTTTATCAGGTGGTCCTTTCCAGGGCGGGTCAAAATTTAATTTCTTCTTGACAGACCGACTTGAGTCGGCCATTTTTAAAACTTTAAACTACAGAGCCCAAATTTTTTTTCCGTGAATATAAGGAGAAATGGGGAGGGGTGGGAAACGGGAGGAAAATGGGGAGGGTGGGATATATGAACGAAAAGAAAAATAAATACACAAATTAACCTCGCAAGTTACAACAATAAGGACAAAAACGGTTTTTAACAATGAACCTCTAACAATAAACGCAAAATAAACTTAGCCTATAACGGCAAACAATTTTAAATTAACAATAACAAAACAGCTGAAAAAATTGAGGAAAAACTTGCCTTTAGCGGCGAAAATTCATTAAAAATAAAAGAAAAATTAGCCTTAAACGGCAAAAACTAGCCTCTTAAGAGGTTAACCAAGAAAACACAAAATGTCACCTAAACGGCGGTAAACGAAAATAAAAAAGGGGGTTAAATAAATTGACTTTAAGAGGTTTAACTTTTACATAAAGTAATTTACAAAACAGACTTTACACAGTTACAATTAAATATGAAAATAAAAAAAAACGAAGAGTCACCTAAAAGGCTACTTTAGTAAAAGAAAAATAGGGGGAGGGGCTAATAAACGATAATAGATTTAAATAAACCTGAAAAATAAACTTGATTAAAATAAAGAAAACAAATACGAAATAAACCAAACAAAAAGAGCGGAGAGTCGCCTAAAAGGCTACTTCCGTAAAAGAAATAAGGGGAGGGGCTGAAAAAGAAAAGTTTAGGTGAAAAAAATCAGATGATTATCAGTATTTTGTCCCCCCCCCAAAAAAAAAATGCAAGTTAAAAAAAGAAAAGGTTTAAACAAAAATAAATGTGGCTCTTAAAGCCAAACAGAAAATGGAAAATGAAAACACAAATTAATTAAAAAACGGCCGACCTAAACAAAAGCAAATATGGCCGCCAAAAATACGAAAATAAAATACAAAAAAGCTAGGAAATAAAAGAAAAGGATAAAGCAAAAAAACGAAAAATAAAATAAAAATAAACTTAGCTATTCAAAAACATAGGTCTTTTCGGGAAAAAAAATTCAGTCCAAGGAAGAGATTCAAATTTTTTTTTTTTTTTTACAAAGTCCAACACAGGACAAAGTAACGGTCCGAGAATTCCTGAAATTGACAAAAACAAGTCAAAAACTTCTCAAGAACTTCTAAAGAACTTCTTGTTACTTCTTATTAATATAGGAGGGAGAGTCCATTATCTGAGGAATAGGTGTGTTTCACCATAACACTATCTATATATCTGTTCTTGAATCCGTGTAAAGAGGCCATTTGATAAAGTGACAAAAGACGGAATATACTTTTCGAACAGAGTGTAAATATTAGACTACAATCACATTTGAAACTAAAGATTTAAAAAGAACAAAGTCTAAATTAGTTAGTCTATACAATTGTCATTAATGAAACTAGTAAATATTATGCCAAAAAAGAAAACAAAAAGAAATTTTCGTCATTGTTTATAAGAACCTAAAATTTTGACTTAGTGAATCGATTCAAGCATTTTAAAAACAAAACTTAATCGTACCGAATGCCTTCGGTTTTTCTTGAAAGACATCAGTAATACAAAGTAATTTACAGATGACACCCAGGCATGTGAAGAGAAAAAGAGTTAAATAAAGATTTAGTTTTAAAAATGAATTCAATCAGTTAAGAAGGTTGGATAGCATACAGAAACATTCTTCAAAGTTGTATTGATTAAAATACGGAAATTATTTATTTCTTGTCTCGATATTCAAAGCAAAAGCTATATCTTGAACAGAGCTACATAAAATTATTTTTGTTTGTCCATTTCTTTCGAATATTTATGGTTATTATTCGAATAAAGTTGACGAATATTTTTGATATCCACAATGTGTTCTGGAGTTGTAAATCGTATTAGTGATTTCTTTCCGAAATTTCAAATTTATTTTGTAATCTTTCAATCGATGTCTTTCATTAAATCTTTCAAGTAACATACACAAAATTCCATCTAATAAAGTGAATCATTATCAGTTCAAAAGTTGGTCAAAAGGTCTTATACAATGAGATGAATTACCTGAGACATTCTTCCATTGTCACTAGTCACTTGATTTCAGAAATACGTATTAATAATTTTTCTGGTTAAAATGGAAAACTTGCTATATCGACAGAAAGTATCAAAGATATATTTAGAGAAGTTTAGCGACGTTTATTCCATGAATAATTCAACAAGGGGCAAATTCAGAGTCCTCGGATTTACCGCAATTCCAAAACTAATGATTTTTATAAAATTATCATATGCGCAAGAACGCAAATAAAATATTTTTCTATTTGTAACAAAAAGAAAAATAAATCTGGCATTAAGGTTTTGTTGTGTGAAGTCAGAGAGGAGCTAAAACTTTAGCTGGTGATTCTCAAAAAAGCTGTCCAAATAAATTCTTAAGCTCAGAAATAGGGAAAAATAAAAGTGATTGACAGTTGAGAAAATATAAATAAAACATAAATTTATGTAAAATAAAAAAAATTCTATTTCAAATGATACTAAAGAGAATAAATTTCTAAAACGTTTTATTCTATCAGATTCAGTTTATTTTGCTTTCACGTGTCTCTTAGTATAAAGCATATATATCACAATGCAATATGTTCATTTTATACAATATTAACAGAAGCCTTATTACAAAATAAACATAACATAGGTGCAGAACCGTCCCAGAACTAAGTACTAAATGTTGTTGTACTATGACATATATATATATATATATATATATATATATATATATATATATATATATATATATATATATGTATGTATTGTATTATACAAATAATAGAATTTACTTCTGATTAACGTGAGGTTTTATGCAATTCTTAATCATGCTGAATGTTCCATCTGTTTTGATAGTTATTGCCCATTTTCGTAAAATCATGGGAGATTTTTTCTCCGTGCTCAAAATTCACTGATGGTGATGATGGAAGAGAATGAGAAATAATGTATCACGATCGTATTGATGGTTAAGATGGAAATTGAAAAATATTCGCCGAAACAGAGACACAACCCTGACATGAAGTTGTAAGAGTAAAGCTGGTGATAAAATTCGATCGTGAGAGACGCAGAAATAATGAGAAAGACAAAAAAAAAAGTAACAATACTCATATAATTTAAATGTTATAAACTTTTCCAGACAAAACGAGGACATATTTCACAGATAGCATCTGAAAATGTTACTTATGATGGAAATCATCAACATTTGTCAATGTTTTTCACAGCAGAAAACTTGTTAAGTGAACTAAAACTGTTAAGTGAACTATTTTCACAGAAACCATGACACTTTGTTTAGTATCGCCGGATGTCAACTTACTTGATCGCCATTTTACTTACCACCCATAAATATAACTATTTTAAAACAATAGAAAAAAAAAAACAAAACAAAAAAAAACAAAAACAAAAACAACAAAAATACAAAACAAAAAACAATAAAACAAAAACTTTATTACATTTATTCTTTTTCTATCTTGATATTTCTGCCTACTTATTTCTATACCTATTGACACCGCGTTTTTTTTTCTAAAAGAGTCATTCATTACAAGATAAGATATTTTCATCTGAGTTGTACTCTATTCTTCTTTCTGTCATACTTTTGTTAGCAACAAGACAGAAGCAAATATTTGTGACTATTTCTCGTTTGTTTGGTTGCTGTGGATTCTGTAACACAGGTTTTGTGGACATTGTCTGAAAATGAAAAGATTTAATTTCCTAACAACAAAATGAGATCTATAATCAGAAGACTGAAGAGTAATCATTATCCTTTTTGGAACTTTGCCTGAACACTTTATTTCCAATAAGCTGTATTATAGATTTGCAGAAAGATGATGATTACCCAGCTGTCGCCTGCAACAATAGGGAAAGATTATATGAAGAGACTTTCTTTCATTCAATTTCCATCGCTGATATGAACATGCCAAGTCAGTAAATCAATTTTTAATCACGGTTTCAATCATACAAAATAATTTGAATATAAAAGCACATTTAACAAAGATGTTAAAAATAGACATGATTGGCTATAAACAATGATCTAAGGAGAATTAAGTAAACGTTTGGTATTTAATGATGCAAACAATAATCTGTGTACAAACTAAAAATTACAAATATTCCTTTTTCTTTTGAATATCTATGTAGTCATAACGGCAGAATAGCTAACAAACTTCGTTGATAATTTATTCCTTTCGATAATTCTGTAGTATGTTATTCACGCCAGAAAAGACCAGAATATCTGAATCAAATTTATTATTAATAAGGAACGTTTTTCTAAGAGAAGTGGATCTATGATGATTCCAGTATATACTGAGCTAAGCCCAGATTATACTAAAAACCTTTGCACTCAGTACACGAGAGAAGCCAGGCGCGTCAGCGCGTTGATTAAGAAGTTTTATGTGCAGTTTTAGGCTCTCGCTAGATATCAGTGGCTTCCTACAATATGGTCGACCTTGTTGCGCAGAAAATGTTGAAAATATAGAAAACATAGAGAAAATCTTTTGAAAACTCACGAGAAGACGAACCCAGATGTGTCGAAAAAGACTGAAGCAGATATTAAGTCGACGTTAAATCGCTAATATTAATTGACTAAATTTGAATGTGAATAAACTGTAATTTTACGTATGAGAGATTTAGTCTCGTGTTTCTATTTTTTCTTTTTTACTTTGTACGACATTAAGACTACGATTCGTCAAAATGACGGAAATAATAGACTCAATGAAACACTAAGTAAAAGTAAAACGAAAAAAGTATCAATTAGGTTTGGGAAATGCAAAATAGTAAGGGATGTCCTCTTGAGAAAGCACCGTACTGAGAGGATACTGGGCCTCAAACTCACACCAAACTTCATGTGGAACTTCTATATACAATCTGTCACTAAATCAGTCAGTCAGTTAAGTGCCATACGTGATACACGCTTGGGCGATCATGTCTCGAAAGAGACATGACTAACTTGGCAGATGATTATCTCGCAGTAGGTTGTCATTGCGCTGCGGTAGACTGGTTGCCAGGCAAGGCTATAGATCTCAATCTGTTCTGTTATTTAATCCATAACTGGAAGGAATAGACAGGATTAATACCTTTCCCAAGGTTATTTGCAAGGCATTCAACTGGAATTTGAACTCGGCTCCCCGATTTCTCGTTCCGAGCCAATATCCACTGCACCACAGCGCACATCCCATCACTAAATATGCAAGTAAAATGATCGGCTTTCTGTACCGCTCCAGTAAGTTATTGATTCCTTATGCTATCCTCTATCTTTATAAAAGCCAGACGAGGCCGAAAATGGAGTTCTGTTACCACATGTTGGCAGGAGATGCCCAGCCTTTACTTTGCAGTCAAAGTTCAAAAGTGTCCTCGAGGCCTTGTTGGAGAGGAATTCTTTTCCACACTCCAACCTCTATCACTCTCTTTCTTTCTCACAGGTGGAATGTGGCGAGTCTCTCATTGCTCACTGCTATGCAAAGTGCTCGAGCGAACTCTCTTTGTTCAGCCAGGTCTAACCTTCACGCCTAGGATCCGCCATGCGACTTACATAGTAGCAACTCACCCATATTCCTTCCGTGTTTCATCAGCGAGAAGTAAGTTCTACTCAAATGTTTCTTTCAGCGAACTACCGCCCCGTTGAACAAACTCCCAAGAGGATGTTAATCCGATCTCTACAATTTTGACCCATTCAAGTCTAAAGTTAATCATTATTTTCACTTCCTATATGGGTAAATTGCCTCTTACATTCACCCTATACCTCAAGTGCATTCCGGGCCTTGTACGCGGGAAACCTGACTGTAAAAAAAGAAAAAAAAAACGATAGTCAGAGATAAATTCACGTCACGTATATAATTTCATATATTGTATTATACAAATAATAGAATTTACTTCTGACTAACTTGACTGACATGACGTGCATTTTTTTACAGTGTGCTCTTTAGTGTTAGGGTTTTCGTCTTGGGTTTTTTTCTTTCTTACGAGTGCTTGACTTTTTTTCATGTAATTCGTTTGTTTGTTTCTTTTTTTACTTCCCCTTCTTTTTCCTCCGAGTTCGTTCTTGGTGGCTTGTACAAGACGTTTTAAATTATAGGTTAATTAATACTAGTTTTGTCAGAATTAGTTCGGTTACTATTATTGTTGCTATAGTTAATATTATATATATATATATATAGATCACAGTACAACAAAATTTAGTACTTACTTCTGGGACGGTTCTGCACCCATGTTATGTTTATTCTGTAATAAGCCTTGTGTTAATATTGTATAAAATGAAAATATTGCATTGTGATATATATGTATTATACTAAGAGACACGTGAAAGTAAAATAAACTGGACGTGATAGAGTAAAACGTTTTAGAAATTTATTCTCTTTAGTATCATTTGTATTAATAATATTCACTGTAAATAGATTTTTTTTTATTTGCATAAATTTACGTTTTATTTATATTCTATCAACTGTCAATCACTTTTATATTTCCCTATTTCTGAGTTTAAATTAAGAATTTATTCGGATAGCTTTTTTTGAGAATCACCAGCTAAAATCTTAGCTCCTCTCGAACTTCACACAACAAAACCTTAATGCCAGATTTATTTTTCTTTTTTGTTACAAATAGAAAAATATTTTATTTGCATTCTCGCGCATATGATAATTTTATAAAAATCCTTATTTTTGGAATTGCGCTCATACCAAACTAAAAGGGTTTGTAAAGTGAATCTATTCTTCCTACTAAATTAAAATTGTTGTAACAAGTTTAGAAAAACTTAATGAAGCAATCAAAAGTTGTCAGAAGTAAATTGAGCTTTATTCATTTTGCTTTTTAGAATCGTCATTGTTTAAGGTTTTATTAGATTTTCAAGTAAACAGGTACTCCGAAATATTTTAATAAATGCATGTACAAAATTCACGCACACAAATGCACACCAAGACACATTCATACGCTCAGACACATACACAAATATATAGATAAAAAACAGAGAGATAGATCGATACATAGAAAAAATAATAGAAATACATGATTTTAATATATATATATAGTTGTGTGTGTGTGTGTGTGTGTGTGTGTGTGTGTGTGTGTGTGTGTGTGTGTCATATAATTAAACTTTCACTTACCTTAGTTCTTCCATAGGTTTCGCAGAATTACCTCTACTCTTCAAGGAACTTGATTTTAGAAATCATATTTTCCTTAAAAGAAATGATGTCTCCTGAAGAGTGGAGGTAATTCAGCGAAACCAAGAGAAAAGCGAATATTTAATTATATTTATTAGTAGTAATGCTTTTCTCTTGATATTAAGCATTATAATTACAAAGATTACTTACCTTAAAAACGTTATCTTCCAGAAATACACTAGTCGAAGATTACTTTGATTAAATAAAAACTTTGTTACACACACACATATATATATATATATATAAGCCTGTTTCGCTGTATCACAGCTCATCAGTGTGGCTAGACACATCCACTTGCTTCTGGCCGGGATCGAAACTCGACCGATTTGGTGTCAGTCGGAGTCGCTACTCGCCTAAGCCATAGGCGCAGGGAATCAGAGAATGAAAATTTTAACGTGTTGTATATAAGCAGTGTATACACACACCAGTCACTTTCATAATGTATATATATATATATATATATATATATATATATATATATATATATATATATATATATATATATGTATAATGAAAGATGTATGACAAAATCGTAAAACTAGCGCATTTTGTTCCTTAAAAGATCTGCCAAGAATGGTGAAAAGTTATAAGAAACGGGAAGCAAATTTACTGTGAATGAACTAACGATTCAGAATTTCTAGCATTTTTTGAAGCTTTGTTTTTCAACTACTTTCAGTTCCTCATCTTTTTAACAAATCACATGCATTTGTCGGAAATGTGTGGTGAGCTTATTGAAAATGCATGCAAGAAACCCTCATCTCACAAAGCACATATGAAATATGAAGAACATCTCATCACACATTTCCGATCTACGCATATCCTTTTCATAAAGTAATGCATTGAGGAATTGAAAAAAAAACCTTACAAAAGATAGAATTGTTGAATCGCCAGTTCATCGACAGTAATTGACTAATTATCAATGTTTAGCCTAAAATTGATGATCATAAAATTTTGTTGTCAGAGGTTGGTGAAGTGGTAAATCTATTGCAAGTAATGGTATTAAAATCCTAGATCAGACATACATTGAATTTATTAGGGAATTCATAGAGCCATTGTTCAAGAACTGGTTAAACACTTTCAGTAAGAAAGATGTTTTTTGGACGATAATGGCGAATCGGGTTTGGTGGAGAAATATGTGTTTAAAAATTAAAAGCAGCTCGTCTATTTTAAACATGGTTATCCACTAAAATAATGCTTGAAGTAATAAAAAATATTGGATTAAAAATAATATCCGATAAAATATGATAAAAATGATAAAATATATAAAAATAATAAAAATAAGATATAAAAATAATAAAATATGTGATGGGTTTATTGAAAATGTATCGAAGAAAATCGCATCCAACAATGCGCACAAGTTGATATTCTTTCAGGTCATTGTTTTTAGCGTTTCTTTGACTGAGTATCAAAGTGAAAAAGAATTTTGAAAAATATTTTTAGTTCAATATAACATACATAATCATGAGTGAATACATACTTACAATCTATCTATCTATCTATCTATCTATCTATCTATCTATCTATCTATCTAATGGGCGCGGGTTCGAATCTCACTATAATCGATTTGTCAGGAAGGTAACTTCTTGATGGAGTAGGCGATCCCAGCGTGCGGAACCTTTGGAAAGTTCCTGAGACCATAGCATGGGTTGACTCAAACCTTGTGAGTGAAATTGGGTACACGACTCCCTTTGAGTGTCCCTCGATGGTTGTGCTAGCGTGAAGTAATAAGTCATAGTGACCGATGGTTTGTTCAATGCTAGATAACGCGCTCTCTCCGAGGAACTGTAACTAAGGTCTGCTCATCATAGCTGCAATATAAACCACCGGTGGGCTCTGTGGGTGTTGAACAAACACAGGTATGCCTGAGTAAGCGTCTGCAATGGGGATCAGCTAGCTTCCCCAGTAGATGGGTATCCTCGAATACCTTTGGCCAACCACTATCTATCTATCTATCTATCTATCTATCTATCTATCTATCTATCTATCTATCTATCTATCTATCTATCTGTTCTTGAATCCGTGTAAAGAGGTCATTTGATAAAATAACAAAAGACTTTTCAAACAGAGTGTGAATATTAAAATACAATTGCATTTGAAACTAAAGATGAAATGCAATCTAGAATTGGAGGCAGTTTTAGATTTAAGAAGAACAAAATGTAAACTAGTTAGTCTATACAAATGTCATTAATGAAATGCATAAATGTTATGCAAAAAAGAAAAAAAGAAGAAATTTTTGTCACTGTTTATAACAGCTAAAAATTTGACATAGTTAATCAAATCAAGCATTTTAAAAGCAAAACTTAATCATGCCGAATGCCTTCGGTTTTTCTTGCTCTTTATAAAAAGACTGATGTGTAATACAAAGTATATTACAGATGCCACCCAGGAATGTGAAAGAAAAAATTTAAATAAAGATTCTGTTTTAAAACTAATATTCAAAGTTGACGAATATTTTTGATATCCACAATTTCTTCTGATGTCGTTCATGGTTTTAGTAGATCTTTCCAAACTTTCAAATTTATTTTGTAATCTTTAATCTTTCACATATCATACAGAAAATTCCAACAAAAAATAAAATAAATCATTATCAGTGCCAAAGTTGGCGAAAAAGTCTAATGCAGTGAGATAAAATTCCTAAGACATTCTCCTATTGTTACCAGTCACTCGAACTCAGATATACGGATTAATATTTTGTCTATTTAAAATGGATAAGTTACAATCAGGGACAGAAAGTAAAAAAAAATATTTAGAGCGACGTTTTATGGCGAAGTTTTATGGCGACGTTTATTCCATGAATAATCTAATAAAGCGCAGATTAAGATACAGAGTTCTCGGATTTACCGCAATTCCAAAACTAAGGATTTTTGTAAAATTATCATATGCGCAAGAACGCAAAAAATATTTTTCTATTTGTAACAAAAAAGAAAAATAAATCTGACATTAAGGTTTTGTTGTGTGAAGTTAGAGAGGAGCTAAAACTTTAGCTGGTGATTCTCAAAAAAGCTGTCCAAATAAATTCTTAATTTAAGCTCACAAATAGGGAAAAATAAAAGTGATTGATAGTTGAGAAAATATAAATAAAACATAAATTTATTCAAAATAAAAAAAATTCTATTTACAGTGAATATTACCAATACAAATGATACTAAAGAGAATAAATTTCTAAAAAGTTTTACTCTACCACGCCCAGTTTATTTTACTTTCACGTGTCTCTTAGTATAATGCATATATATCATAATGCAATATGTTCATTTTATACAATATTAACAGAAGCCTTATTACAAAATAAACATAACATAGGTGCAGAACCGTCCCAGAACTAAGTACTAAATGTTGTTGTACTATGACATATATATATATATATATATATATATATATATATATATATATATATATTGTATTATACAAATAATAGAATTTACTTACTGACGTGAGGTTTTATGCAATTCTTAATCATGCTGAATGTTCCATCTGTTTTTATAGTTATTGCCCGTTTTCGTAAAATCATGGGAGATCTTTTCTCCGTGTTCAAAATTCACTGATGGTGATGATGGAAGGGAATGAGAAATAATGTATCACGATCGTATTGATGATTAAAATTGAAATTGGAAAATATTCAATTTAACAGAGACACAACCCTGACATGAAGTTGTAAGAGTAAAGCTGGTGATAAAATGCGATCGTGAGAGACGCAGAAATAATGAGACAAAAAAGACAAAAAAGGGCAACAATACTCATATAATTTAAATGTTATAAATTATTCCAGCCAAAACGAGAACATATTTCACAGATAGCATATAAAAATATTACTTATGACGGAAATCATCAACATTTGTCAATGTTTTTCACAGCAGGAAACTTCCTAAAATTATTAAGTAAACTATTTCAGTTTAAAATTTCTTGTTTTTTTTGTCAGCGATTTACGCTATTTTTACGTAATTAAGCCAAATGTAATATTACGCAAGTCGTCTTTTGGAGTTGAAAGACACATGAATTTGAAAATTCTTACAAAAACCAACCAATTGTCTGATTTTAATGTAACTTTCAGGACCTATTAAAATTTAATGAAATTATTTATGCAATTATTAAGCTTAGAAAATATTACTAAAAATATTTTTCTAACTTTGTTACCCCCCACTTCAATTAATTGCATAAAACTTCTAGAAATACATTAACTATACCAATATTTTATTCATTAGTTAAATGCAAGACTCATTGCGGAATGTTAATCATGTAACTTTTTTTTTAATTGCGGGACAATTTTTCCAAAAATCTACTCCGAATAGTAAAATAAAAAATGCATTAAAACTACGCTATTTTTAATGTAGATAAAGTTTTACTTGATTTACTTGATAATTTTAGAATATCATATTCTGAAGAAGAAAAAAATTTCGATGAATAATGAATTTTTACAAAAATTGTTTTCATGTTTTCTTTGCTAATTAAAGTTTCAAATATCTTTTAAAATTTTCTTCCAGTTACTCAGTGTCTTTGGTTATTCATTAATTAAAAATAGACCTTATTTACAAATCGACAATTTATAAGCTTAATACAGACTATTTAGAATTATTATGTGAAACTGCACATTTTCTTTTACTATGGAAACTTATAAGAGACTTATCATTAAAAGGTCACATGTTTTAAGGATTTTCCCCCTACGAAATACTAAACTAGGCTATGTCAACTTTTGGTCATCATACTTTCAGATTGATTGATAGGTGTTGTCATCGCCTACCTAAAGGGTCAACGAGTCAGATCTTTGTGATTAAGAAATACTTTTATTCTAAATTTCATGCTATAAACAAGCAATATTTGTTTCAAATCAGATTAATTTAACTTTAAATTTGATGATTTTTTCAAATATAACGAGTGAGAGATATATATTTCATTTTTGCTAAATTTTTAAAATAAAAAATTAACTTTTGTATACAAATGTGTTGATCGCTCAGAAATGACCGAAAAATTGAAAATTAAAAAAAATCCTCAAAATTTTAGATTTCAGTGAATATAACATCTGTTTGAAATATGTTATAGCAGTGTTATATATTTATATCTACCAGCCTGATTATTTACGATAAATTTGTATTACGAAAATGTGTGTCATTCGGCAGGATTCGAACCTGCGACTCCTATCCACATAGGGGAAGCTACTATATGATCTGGCATGTCTTAGACCTCTCGACCACGAATGACCATTAGTCTATGTGGATAGGGGTCGCAGGTTCGAATCCTGCCGATTGATACACATTTTCGTAATACAAATGTATCGTAAATAATCAGGCCGGTAGATATAAATATATAACATTGCTTAATTCAAAACAGAATATCTACTTAAATACGAGTATCGATAAAAAATAATGTTCAAACAAATCATTTCAAATTGTCGGTTGTTTATAACCAAATTTAGTTAATCTTCGTTAATTTCCGTAACATGTTTACATTTGTTGACATTACGATACATTTCAGAGCAGATATGGTTATTGCGATAAATCGAAAACTATTGTTATATAGGCTTGATTAAAACCTCGTTTAGACTAATGGTCATTCGTGGTCAAGAGGTCTAAGACGTGACAGATCATACGGTAGCTTCCTCTATGTGGATAGGGGTCACAGGGTCAAATCCTGCCGAATGACACACATTTTCGTAATACAAATTTATCGTAAATAATCAGGCTGGTAGACATAAATATATAATACTGTTTAATTAAAAACGGAATATCTACTTAAATACAAGTATCGATCAAAAACAATGTTCAAACAAATCATACAAGATTATACACACACACACACACACACACACACACACACACACACACACACACACACACACACACACACATATATGTATATATAATGTGTGTATGTGTTATAAAACTATATGTTCTCATATGTTAGCTCTACAGCAGGTTTTGTAGAATTACATCCATTTAAGGGATTAGATTTTAGAAGTCATAGATACCCTAACCGAATGTTATTTTGGTGAAATATATTTTTTGTCACACACACACACACACACACACACACACACACACACACACACACACACACACACACACACACACACACACATATATTGCATGAAAGAGGTATGACAAAGTAGTAAGTTCTCGTGTGACGCATTTCATTCCTTAGAAGATCTGCCAAGAATGGTGATTAGTTATAAGAATCTGGAAGCAAATTTACTGTGGATGAACTAACGATTCTAAAGTCCTGCTTTTTTAAAAGTTTGTTTTTCAACTTCTTCCAGTTCCTCATTTTTTTTTTCAAGAAATCACATGCATCTGTCAGAAATATGTGATGTGCTTACTGAAAATGCATGCAAGAAACCCTCATCTCTCAAAGCACATATGAAATATGAAGAACATCTCATCACAGTTTTCCGATATACGCATATCGATTTCATAAAACCATGTAGTGAGGAACTGCAATAAGTAACAAAACAACAAACAAAAAAACTAACCTTTACAAAAGATACAATTACTGAATCGTCAGTTCATCAACAGTAATTGGCTGATTATCAATTTTGCACTCAAAATTGATGATCATAAAATTTAGTTGTCAGAAGTTTGTTGAAGTGGTAAGTCCATTGCAAGTTCTTAATGGTATTAAGGTCCTAGATTAGACATACATTGAATTTATTAGGGAATTCATGTCAAGAATAGGTCAAACGCTTTCAGTAAGATTTTTGTGTACGATAATGCCTAATCGATTTAGGTGTAGAAATATAATAATTATTTTAATAAAATGGGTTTCAGTGACACTTATTAGATACAGTACTCTGCTTGTTCATCTGATTATAACTACTTTGAACGCTTGTGGAGAATTTTAATGGAAAGATTTACTCGGAAATAAAATTCTTGATCATGTGCTGTTTGATATGGAGGAGATACTCCTAAGCTCAAAAGATGGAGCTAAAATGGGATCAAATGAAACATCAATGTGATCAAATTACAAATATCACTTTTACAAAATATAATTTTTCACAACATTTCTCATGACTAGTATCTTTCACTCTTCATCTGTCTTTAGATGTCATATTTCGTTATAAAAATCAGATCTATAATCAAAATATCTTTAGAAATCACGTTTTGTAGAGGCATGATTAATTTTCTCCACACACACACACACACACACACACACACACACACACACACACACACACATATATATATATATACATTTCATTAAAAAATCCCCGTTACGTGAGCGTTGTTAAAAAATGGTAAAATCAATTATTGTAAATCGTCGCTTGAAGACACTAGATGATAGAAACCTTGGATGCGTAAATTAACTCGTTTATAAATATACATATATATATATATATATAGTCATCCGCAGACAGATCTGTTTCGCTGTATCACAGCACATCGGTATGGTTAGACATCCGATTGCTTTTACTCAGGATTGAAACCCGACCGAATTGGCGTCAGTTGGCGATTATACCTATGAGATATAGGCGCTCGGTAGAAGGAGGCAGACTTTTAACGTGTGATATACCATGCATTTATTGCCATCTTAATTTGAAGAGTGAGAGTCTCCTTAGATATAAAATAGTAGTTATAAAAAATTTCCTAAAGAGTGCACACAAGACTTCGTTTTCTCATCCACTTTTCCTTAAAGAACTAAATAATGTGAAACAGATACTAATTTCTAATTACTAGTTACTAATGGCTTTCCTAACAACCTCATCAGCCACCAAGTCAGACTATTTCTTTCTAAAGTAACTAATAATGATACTAAAAATACAGATAAAAACAATAACATTAACATCTACAAAAGCCAAATACATGCCAACTATATATGTATGCGGGCAGTTCGCCGAAATACAATTCACAGACAGGACAATTGGTCGACACTTTAAGTTTTTTCAAGTTCAATCTCTCATTCAGATATTTTTTAGAAACTGCCCTGATGTTTGTGGATGCGAGTGTTCCGAAGGCGTTCTACTATTTACATCATCGATTGTTGTCAGTCTTGCGTTGCACAGTTTTCGTTGTTCGTACATCCAATAACTTTTAAATTCTCTAGTTTTGCCAAAAATATAAGGCCTGTTCCTCAAATAAAAACTTTCTTCTTTCTCGTTCTGTCTTGAAAATACCATGATTACAACTGAAGAGATTAGAAAGAAAGTTAAAAAACTGGATGAACTTGAACTTCAAAAGACTTAAAGCGTCGAACAATTGTCCTGTCTGTGAATTGCCTTTCGGCGAATTGTCCGACTACTCCAACGAATTTTCGCTTAGTAATGTCATAACAAAATATAGAAGCACAATCAACACGAACGAGAAAATTAAATCATCCATTACAAAAATTTAAAGAAGTTAATCTTATAAAAATAACAACACACTCGCAAAATAAAAACTACAAAGAACCAACATTATTTAAAAGTTCAAATGTCTTTACGGTACTGCGTTCCTGATTAAACCGAACTACTAGATGCCAATCAAGACAACTTACGTTACACCTACCCCACCATAGCTCAATTAGAACCCATTTAAAAATACACAAAAACTACGATACTAGTAAAAATATAAGTATAATAGCCTCATCCACATGCAAAGAAAGATTAAAAATAATGTAAGTCCTAATAATAAAAAAGGAAAAGCCAATTAACTACGAACACAGACACAACGTACTGCTATGTTCGGAAAATAAAACATTGCGTGTGTTTAATTGTTTTATGTATGTGCAATTTAATTCTTTATTCTGCATTGTGTTATATGTGTGATTTGATGTATCTGTTCTTAACTGATTTCCAGTTTAAAAATCCATCTCTTATAAACTGTTCTTTTTAATATTCTAAGTGAAATTAATATTTATTTATTCATTAACGGTCTGAACGAGGTAATTTTAATTTATTTTTTACATTGCTGAAATAAATTCTGAATTTATAACTGTTCAATTATGTGTTGAGTTTTCCTCTCAATATATATATAACTAAAAGAAATGAAAATATTCTGATTTATCTTGTATCTTTCTTTTAGACATATTGTCCCTCTCTACAGATCAGATGATACCTGACAATATATATATATATATATATATATATATATATATATATATTGTCATATAAACAAGAAAAATATGTATTTATATATATATATACATATATATATATATATATATATATACAAATACACACACACACACACTTATATATATATATATATATTATACATACATATTATTGTGGATTTAGGGTGAGGAACCGCACAAAATAATGAACAACAAAACAGATATGGAGATAGAAAAGTAGGTTATATTGAACGTAATATACAAACTTGAAAGTATGTTAGTAAATCCAAGAATACTATTAATAAGAAATAAATATATACAAGTCTTGAAGTGAAGTCGTTGGAAATAGTATATCCGTGTAGATTATTCTAGATGAGTGAAGCTCAGAGCTAGTCTGACTTCTGATGCGGTAGTATGTGGGTAACTTCGGTATCTCTCGGTAACTTACGTATCAGTTCCGGTACTCTCCGATAACTGCACGGATCTCTGCCATTACTCTCAACTCTATGGCAGCTGCCGTATCTCACTATGGCATGAGTATATATACCCAGTCGAGTCTATTATCATATACAAAAGGGAGATCCCACAACACATATATGCATGTAAAACAATATATCAATATGCATACTAGTATATAAACCCACATGCACATCTACATACATACATTTATACGTAGACAAACCCATGCACCCAAGTATATATATTCATATATAAACAGAAGTAAAAACAAGCAGAAAAAAATAAATATATGCATACAATTCATCATAGATACTAATAACAAATTCAGAGACTATGTGAATCATAATTATAAAATATTAATTGGACAATCTGTGCTAGAATAATATTTTATTAAATATTAACTTGCCGATTTATGTTAGATTAAAATCTTTCAAATATTAACATGATAATCTGTTAGATTAAATACCTAGTAACTATATAACTTGACACTCTATACTAGATTAAATACTTAGCAAATATTAATTTGAAAATCTATGCTAGATGAAATGCTAGATGAAATACCCAGCAAAAAAAGGTAAATAACAATTGACATCAGTAAAACTAGTTTATATATATTCATATTATTACTACCCATATTGTAAATTAAATGGTGAAATATGTTTACAGTTAACAGTAAGTTCATTCCTTTAGTTAAATAGGTTAATCCCGTCTTTAAATCTGATGATTTATAACTTTTTATTAAAACAAAGATAATAAAGTGCATAGAGGGAATTACAAGATTACAAGAATTATAAGACACAATAAGTGTCGAAATAAGTTAGTATGAACGAATTTTATTAAAAATAAGCAGACGCAATGTTTGCAATTGATTTTATCTGACATATATGTTAATGTATACTTGGGAAGTCACCTTTAATTAAAACATCTTTTACTAAATACGGCCGACAAAGAAGATTTTATTACTTTTTTTTTAGCTTTTTCCAGCATCCTAACATTTTTGTTTTGCTAGAGTTAAGGAATGTAAAAATTTTCCATAATTGCTATCCTAAGCGCTTTCAGCCACTACTCTTTTCAAGAGTGATATGTCTCCACTGTTGCCATTTTATCCTCCTATTTTGACTGCAACATAGTAATTTATCTTATGTTGCTTTTGAAAAAGAAGCGCTCATTCAAAGTTCTCACCTGCTGCGCGCGACTGGAAATTGCCTGAGCATTTTTTGATTTAAAAGAAAGCTTTCAGTACACCATTTCCACTATTAAATAATTTAAGGTTAATAGTAAGGGAGAAATGATCGATACATAGATACATAGCGTCTTCTATAGCCAGATATTTTTCATATTTATTTTTATATAGTATTCTTGTTTAGATTTGATGGTGTTATTTTGGTTAGTGACAAAAAGGTTTCTGTCTTGCATTTTCTCTAGTATATTATAAATTTTACATGGGTTTGAGGAATTACGGCAGAAATATGGTGTTTAATAATTTTTCGCATAGCAAATTCGACCTACTTATAATTATAACGAACCTGGTTGCAGGAAAATTTGTAGATATTTTGTTGTGTGTTATTTTTAATACTAGTGTCGTGTATTTTTTGTAAGAATAGTTTTATTTTTTACCAATGATGTAGACGGGAAAATCATTGTTGACTAATGTTTGTTTAATGTGTTTTCGTTCACTCAAAAATATTCTTTGGGAAGAGGAATTTTGGTGTGCACTATTTAAGAAGTTTGGTATAATTGCTATTTTATAAGTGATAAATTCTTTGGTTCTTAGTTCTATATTAATATCAATGAATGAGATTTTGTTATTAACCATCAGTTCATGAGTTTATATATGCATACATACATATATATATATATATATATATATATATATATATATAAACCATTTGTCACTTTAACTGAGCAGGTTCATGCCGACTTTCGACTTTCCTAACACACACACACACACACACACACACACACACACACACACACACACACACACACACATATATTGTGTGTATTTTGGCAGCATTTTTCATTAATACAGATTTCGTTGAATAATATAGACAAGTTTTGTCTATTTATTTTGTGTAGGATCCTTAAGCTTATCAGATTATACGAAAGGATCCTACACAAAACAAATAGACAAAACTTGTCTATATTATTCAACGAAACCTGTATTAATATATATATGTATATATATATATATATATATATATATATATATTAAAAAAGGATTAATTCAAAGATGTTGAATGGCCATTTCGATATGAAGATCCCCACGGGGAACGACACATCACCTCAGCAACAGAAAAAAACCTTTCTGTTGCTGAGGTGATGTGTCGTTCCCCGTGGGGACCTTCATATCGAAATGGCCATTCAACATCTTTGAATTAATCCTTTTTTAATATATATTTGCTCTGTAATATTTTATTACATGGAGCTCTCTTCCTGTATCATTTTTTAATATTAAAATAAATTTTTAATATTAATTAGGATCGGGTTTTTTGGAATTTACCTTCCTGCTTTTTTCCCTCGGATTGAAGTATCTGAATTAAAAATATATATATATATATATATATATATATATATATATATACATATATATATATATATATATATATATATATATATATATTACGCTTTATGGAATAACATTATTATTTAGAAAAGATACAAAGACATCTCTCTAGGTTTAGCATAATGACAACAAGCAGGAAAAATGTTCTGGCCGCATGTCATCGGCACCAAACATGTTACAAACAGCACCACTACCACGACCACCAACCCCAACAAAAACAGCAATAACCGAGTAAAGATGGTTTATATAAGTAATTAATGAAAACATATTTCAAACGAATTTATTGAGAAATTAGCTCTTACCTTTTTCTCATTTTATCTCAATGGGCAAAGTGCTCATTTGGGTATTGTAAAACGGTTTCGGTGTCCGATATAATTTGAAAAAGTTTTGTGTTTTTTTGGGATATTAGTAAAGCACCTGTTTGCCTAGCCATTCTTAATACTCAATGAAATCAATATCTGTACAAAAATTGATTTTACATTTCAAATGCAAACTAAATGACATTGTTTATTCCAGTGCAAAACTAATCGACTGTGAAAAGCTTAGTTTATTTTTGCTTCTAGATAAATTAATTGAATTCAAGCTGTAAAACTGATAAAAGATAAAATCCTTCTGTGCGTTTGTTTAACGATGGAATCTTAAAAGATAATATTTATTATTTATTAATTTCAAAGAAGACGGTATTTGTTTGTAAAAAATCTTCGTTTCGACTGCACTGATTGTACTGATGTGTGATTTACGCTTATAGAAGCAAAATCTTCGCCTTCGAAAAATTTGATCTTAATCGATAATTACATAAATTCACGCTTGAAATCATTGAAAAGTAAACCTCTAAAGAATATTACGTTTAAAGTGTTTTCCTTGTAATTATGCTTCTTATAAACCGGAGATCTTTTAGCAAGCATAAAAGACAAGAGAGTGAGTATACTTATTTGTTCGGAATAATGCAAATGAAACACGTCTATCTAGATGTGTTTTTTTCATAAAAGTACTGCATGCAAATCTGACTGTCAAGGTTCGCAACTGGTGTAATGGCATATGAATATAATATGAAAATATTTACTAAAATGTTTAGGTTTCAAAAGACAGATGAACATTTAAAGTTGCAGGTGAATAGCTATAGTGCTAATCCGGGTCGTGTCTCTGCACAAAAAGCCAAGATTTAAAAAAGAGACCAATGCTGTCGCAATTACATCCATCTTCTCAAATGAATTTAATTACAAAACTGAACAGAAAATGTGTCAAAATAAAACTAGAAAATTTATTTCATTCTGTCAATGAAAACTGAGCTTAAAGGAAGTGCAAACAAAAATTATCCACATTGCTCGACACAAAAGTAATGTTTAACAGTTTGCTTATATATATATATATATATATATATATATATATTACACATAAAAAATCTAAATTTCCCAAGATCTTATACCCATTTCAACAAGTGAAACTAACACCTACACCATCGATAAGCATAATCATTATGGTAAAATACAATTTTTTCTTTAAGTGTGTGCATGTGTAAAGAAAACAGAAGTAAAGGCAGCGAAAAGAAAAGAAAAAGGTAAAGGAAAAAGAAGAAACAAAAGAAAGAAAATGGAGGAAGAGGAAAAGGAGAATGCTTACCGATCTATATATTCGCTGGGATGAATTTTGTCCGACTAAATGTAAGATGAATTCAATTGAGACTCTAACACATGGAGCCCTAATGATTTGTTCTAAATCGAAAATGGACGAGGAAATTAAAAAGATTAGTAAAACCTTGTCCAATAATGGGTGCCGAGTT
This sequence comes from Ascarosepion bandense, assembly GCA_037127315.1. Taxonomy (NCBI): domain Eukaryota; kingdom Metazoa; phylum Mollusca; class Cephalopoda; order Sepiida; family Sepiidae; genus Ascarosepion; species Ascarosepion bandense. The sequence goes on from JBBBDQ010029992.1 coordinate 636,846, forward strand.
CGAATTCCAGTTGAATTCCTCGCATTCACTTACGCACAAATACCATTAGGAAAGGTATTAATCCGTCTCTTCCTTCCAGTTATGGGTTAAATAATAGGACAGATTGGGTTCTATAGCCAAGTCAACCGCAGAAAGCAATGTCAACCTACTGCGAGATAATTTTCTGCTCAGTGAATCATGTTTCTTTCGAGACATGATCGTCCAAAGCGTGTATCACGTATGGCACTTAACTGTTATCTTGTTCAGTTTGAAGTATGTTACATGATCTGCGTTTATGTAGTTTGCATGTACATTTTTCACTTTTGTTGCCAGGGTCCTTCAGTTACCTCTATGAATATTTTTCCTTCGTTATGTGAGGATTTTACAGTGGCTTGGTAAATTATATTGTTTTGCAAACAGTTGCCATTTAAGAGGTACTCGTGTATTGTTCTGCTGTTACAGATGGGTTTGATTTGTGCAGGTGGTTTGTTAGTTAATTTTCTGTTGTGTTTTTTATTGTTTATGTCATGTTTACGGTGCCACCGTGGATGATTTCTGTTGTGATTTTGCTGAATAGCTTGTGAAGAGTGCTTAAGGGGGATGTATTTATGTACGAGCTTAACGAATATTTTTCTTACGTTTGTTTTTACGTTTTTGTTGTACTGTATGTTAAGCCATATGATATTTCTTTTTCTTTCTTTTAGTTTTTTATAATCTTTTTGGCTTCATTGAAGATGATTTCATTAGAAATATTGTCAAAAACTCTGTGGTTAACTGATTCTGGGATTTGCTTGATTATTGTGGCCCGTGGTTAGAAAATGTGATTATGCAAAATGATTTGTCGTTATTTTTTTTATATGGTTGATATGCGCCTAGAAAACCTAATTCTTTGAGGCTTGTTTTTATGCTTATGTCAAATCTCATAGATAAGAACATTTTTGTGACTGTTTTTCTGATTTTGTTTGTTATTTCTCACGTGATATCGCATCAGACTAACAGTTCTAGGACTGAGTTTATTAATATCCAGCAACAATTTGATTCCATATATCATCCGAATACACATTCTACAGAAAAGCTTCTGATGGTCACCGATCATCTAAATTCCAGATCAATCACTATAAATTTCGCTTTAATATTTTCCACAAGCAATACTAATTATCTTCAAGTGATCTAGAAACCTGTAGACAAAACATTTTAACGTTCGAAGCCAAACATATCTACAACTGTCGAGAACATAATCGGAAAATGTATAAGTACATATCGCTTAGACTACACGTCACCTTGATAATAGAATTGTCTCTAAGACGCTATTGTTCAGAATTCGGTCTCTGAAGTTGTGAAAGGAGGCATTAACGTCACTCAATAACAGAAATAGAAACAGCCATCGGAGACAAGGAGAAAACCTTTATTTGCTTTGATGTTTTTCTCTTTTGTCCAGTACGATATTTTGTCATCACTTAGAACATGCCAACAAAATATCTCTATCTCTTTATCTGACACACACACACACACACACACACACACACACACACACACACACACACACACACACACATAGCAATGAACAATTATTATAAATTATACTTTAAAACATTTACAAACGATAATCTACTACAAAATGTCACATTTTGTTTCGACATTGACAGAACAATGTCTAATCAGAGAGCTAATAAAATATGATAATAAACGTTATTTTTAAAAATAAAATAAAAGAACAAAAAAATCTCTTTTTTAAATCTTTTGATACGGAGTAAGAGGATATTGAAAAAGAGGGAGAAAAGAAAGAGGGTAGAAAAGATGAGAAAAAAAAATCAAGGAAAAAGGGGAAAGAAAGAGGAAAGAGAAAGACACAGAGGAAAGTAAAGAGGAAGATAAGAGAGAAAGAGACCCGAGAGAAAAGAGTCAATGGAAACGGCAGATTTAGGCAGGAAGTAAGATATAGATATACAAATATCGGTCACGCGACATCTGAGCTTAGCAAAAAAGGAAAAATGAGAAAATTCAGATGTGATGGGGAGACAACAAAAGCGCCAAAGAAGGAGAAATCAAACTTAAAAATTAAAATTTAAAAACTAAATCAAAATTAAAATTTAAAATTTAGAAATTAAAAAATTAAAAATTAAAAATATATAAAATTAAAGAAAAAATTAAAATTAATATTAAAATTAAAATTAACTTTAAAGCAGTAAGTATATCACAATTTGTAATAGAAAATAAAGATAAAATAAGAAAGATCATATAATTAAAGTAAATTACCAAAGATATTAAGGTCAATACTGTAAAAAGTTTATAATTGCTGGAGTTTCAAACCTTACATTTTATAATTCTAGCAGGATTGTAAGGTCAGTTCTTTAATATGTTTACAAGTTACTGTAGCTTCGTGCCTCTGATTCAGTAATATGTCACTCTTCATGTACTTAATAATTTCTATTTTTCTTTTAGACAAAGAAACATGGTTCATTTACCAATATTCTAGCTCGTTTGAGAATTTCTCATTTAACTTTAGGTGTTTTATTTTTTCTTTTAGCTTCCAAAAATATTTAGAAAGTGATGTCATATTTTGTTTATCGTTATGAGTAAAATATGAGAGATGATTGTAAAAACGCTTTTTAAAAAAGTTCATTGCATTGCCAAAATAAACGTTAGTAATCCTAGGATTTTCTACAGACGAGATAGAGCACATAGTTAAACGCTTATTAGATAAGCCCCTTATCTAGTAAGCGTTTAACTAAGTCTCTGGCTAGGGTTGCTACAATTACAAAAGCTTTTCCTATGGAGCAAATTAAAATGAGTGGTAGAATTTCTGTTGTTATTGCTGTATAATTCCAATATTTTATTGTTATGTAATTTCAGTTTTTTCCTAAATTGTTAGAGCAACTATAGCTGAGTTTTAGCGTATTCCTATTGAAATTTTGCATAAAGGTTTATTTTTTGGAAATTTTTATCAATTAATTTAAGAAATTTATGTTCCAGTTTAGAATTAAGCAACTGATTAAATAGAGGATTATGCTGTATGATTTTTCTGTTTCTATTTTTCTTTCTGGAGCCACTATATTTTTCCACGAAGTAGATGGATAACCGCTATCCCTTAGAATTTTATCATATATTGTTTTATGTTTTTCGAATATATATATAAAGATATTTTTATAGGTACAAAATTTAATTATCGAAATAAAAGTGTGTAGCTCAATATTACTAGACATTTTAAAAACGAAGTAACCGGTTTCGTTCCCGCTTTTCAGGCCTCATCGGGAATTTCAAACTTGGTATAAAATAAACCATGAAATGAAAGATAGAAACGAACAAGCAAACAAAAAACACAAATGTAAGAAAAAAATAACTATTAGGAGAAAACAAATTACTAGAGACAAATGATAGCGAGTCCCAACAAACATTCACGCTGCTTACAGAGAGAAGGTTTGCGGGACCCGATATAAAGAGTCTCCAGCACTTTCAAATAAAATATACAGTGCAACCGTGAACCAGTCAACATTAAAATTAGCAGCACACTTTCTGTTATTTAACAGGTGCTCACATATGGCAGAACCATAAGTATTTGGAACAAGTTCATTCCTTTTACCCGAGAAAACGTAAGATAAACATAATTAAAACCCTAATTCATAGGGCATTAATGATATGTTCGGAGTCTTTTCTATTTCTTTTCGGAGTCACTTTCTATTTCATTTGAAAGTGCTGGAGGTACTTTATATCGGGTCCTGCAAACCTCTCTGTAAGCAGCGTGAATGTTCATCTGTTTCTAGTAATTCGTTTTCCACTCATAGCTTTTTTTTTCTACATTTGTGTTTTTTTTTGTTTGTTTGTTTCCATCCTTTATTTCATGGTTTATTTTATTCCAAGTTTGAATTTCCCGATTAGTTCTGAAGAGCGGAAACGAAACCGGTTGCTTCGTTTTTAGAATATCTAGTAATATTAAGCTACACACTTTTATTATATATGTACATATGTGTGTGTGTGTGTGTGTGTGTGTGTGTGTGCATATAGTCATATAGTCTGGTCTTTATTTTAGTATGTCATCTTCTCTGTAACATTTCTGGCGCTATTAAAGTAACCATTTATTTAATCTTATGTGTATACTGTCAGGAAACACTCTACTTTGAAATAAGCAGGCAAGTGAGTTATTTACTACATTCTGCTGCCTGAAATACACAGTTAATTTTCAAATAAAAAATTAAGCAGAGCGCACAAATACTTTTTAAAATGATTTCATTCTAAGTACGATGAGAATGCTACTAGTACGCCGGGGGTTACAGGAAGTGAAAGCGAATGGGAAGACTGAGAATAGAGAAGATTAAGAGCAGGAAAAAAGATGTTCAAGAAGGATAAAAAAACAGAAGATGGCGATTGAAATTGTACTTAATGTTTTTAATATTGTATTTATCAGGGAATCAAGTAAACAGAAAAACGTTTCACAGTTGGGAAGTGTGAAAAAAGAAACTGTTAGAGTAGAAGAGATGTTTCGTTTATGCATTTCAACAGTAAAATGGTGTGGCCTAGATACTCATCTAGTAGCACGCTTAGATTTATTTAGTCGTGTTAACAGGAAAAACATCTCGCCAGAGCATTTGCAATGAAAATATTTGTAGAAAAGGCAAAAGGAAGTTACGTCACGTCGGTGAAAAAGTGAGTGATGTCGGGATGCCTGGTTAGAATCGATTATATTACTGATCTTTAGATTTTGTCAAGAATCTCGAGATAAACAGCAGAAGCATCAGACGAGATATGGCAACAGTGTTCAATTTACGGACGACCGGTAGGTTTATAAAAGATGGATTTTGACTAGAAAAATTATCTCGCACGACACAATAATTCAACATTCCTTGCAACTTATGCAGCTATTGATTCGATGTAGTCGCTCAACTTTAAGCCAATAGGAAAAGGTGAGGTCAAGTAGGAGCAGCGTGTTGGTATCCTGTAGTTTAACCTCAGCCATGTTGATAAAAGACAGAAAAGGTTCTCAATGGTGGTTAAATGAAAGCAATTTTGTTTTGGAGGTGTCGAAATTTACAAGATATTACTGCGTTCATAACATCGATAAATCTATATCCCAACATAACAATATCATTAAATAGATACATGCTATATTCCAACATATTATATTATTAAACATATATATGTCCAATGTAGACAACAATGTTAATTAAAAAAATAAATTCAACGTTAGAAAAAATATGATCTGTCTCTGAAATGGTCAATGTATAACTGACAATATTATATACCGAACTAGCATACATTTCGGTAAAAATGTCAAACTTTATTTTGTTTCCACTGAAAATGCTTTCAAGTTTTGTTTCTACTATCATCAAATGACTTTAAGCAGTATTAAATTGATAAACAGCACAGTTCTCTCAAAACATTCGTAATTAAAGAATCGTAGTAATACACCCATTATTATGTGGGTTATTGTCGCTAACGCCAATTCTTATAATGGAAAAGGCATTAGATGTAACTTATGTTTTATTGAAAATTAGTTAAAACATTTAAATAACTCTAGCTCATTAAACAAAGGTAATGAATTGATGGTTACATGTAGGCATAAAAATAAATATCTGCTAAAATCCGTTGATCCAGATTAATTTTTAATGAAAACCATGTTTTTTTAAATAAACAGTGACTTCCCTATGTACTTAATATAAAAAAATATTCACAACTCTAAACTATATATTTTATACATACACAGGCGCGCGCACACACACACACACACACACACACACACACACACACACACACACACACATGTATATATATCTAAATCCCGTTTATTTTAAATTCTAAATATATTTTTAAATAAAAAGTTATAATTCCCCTATAATATATTTTCCACTAACATTTCGGCGATCAGATAGTTTATTAAAATTTAATTTACGTAACGTTCAGTCCATACACATCACTTAAAGATTGCGTTGCGCATGAAACTCCTGGTCAAGTAGGATAATATCTAGATTTATTAATGTATACTTAATAACACAGTTGTATCATCGAGCACAGTTTTTGTAAACACCAGCTCTCTCTCTCTCTCTCTCTCTATATATATATATATATATATATATATATGTTTGTGTGTGTGTGTGTGTGTGTGTGTGTGTGTGTGTGTGTGTGTGTGCATTAATTAAATTGCAAACATTATGTCTGCTTATTCAGAAAATGAGTTGATACTAACGGATAATCTTTCGAATATTATAATTTAAGGATGTAAGAAATGAGCTGTAAATTTGATAGATGATTTCATTATTCATTTCTCGATGTTTCCAAGTACTTTCAATCTTTTTCCAAGTTCATCTTCAGGGGTGTGAGTTGTTGTAAGAAAAAATAACTGCAAAACTGTTGCCAAAAATTACTGTAAATTTTTTCTTGTTTCAAATGATAATTGCTTAGCGTTCATTAGAACGTGAAAATTATCCAAATGGAATTTTTTTTATGTTGTAATGTCATGAACATGCACGTGTTAAAACATGAAAAAACTGTTCTTTTATAAACATTTTAGAACATTATTACAGTATTCGTAGATGGCTCCAACATTAATTGACGGATTAAGTTTGTTACTGAATATTGCCTCGAGGATCTGTAATTTGCTTTTGTTGTTTTCTTGGTGTAGGATATTACCTCCTCATATATAAAACAAATCAGCAAAAGCTTTCGCACTTTCAACTATAAGAGTGAATGCCCTAACTACTACAAAATAGCACTTATAAACAATTTAATTAACCGATCACAAATCAGCTCCTTCACAAAAAGATATTTTACTCTGAACTAAAAAATGAGCAGATACTCATTAATAACGACTTCCCGAATCACACTGTAGATGAACAAATAAGAGGATATTTCAAAAACCTCAACACACATCAAACAGAATATTGTACTTCCACAAAAGATACTGTATATATCAAACTCTTTTATTACAACCAGATGCACCATAACTACAAACAGGATGAAAAATCACAAAAAATCTTATTCGTACTAATATATCTCCCGTCGATCCTAATAAAAAATTAAAATTAATAATATATTATAAAAAATACAATACTACTAATTTAGTTATTCGTAATAACTCCCTCCTATCAACTGATGTATTACGCAAAACCGACATTACATATCAATTCAAATGTCCCTTTGAAAAATGTATCTCTGACAATATATATATATATATATATATATATATATATATATATATATATATATTGTAACAACGTTATAGAAATCGTAGGTTTTTTAACTGCTGTTCATGCATTTACTTATATAAAGAGTGCTCGATACAATGTAGACCATTATATTGTAGTGGTTGTTACAATGGTCTATAAATTCACAGCATCACTACACAAAAATTTTCGCGTTTCGAAGCTGCTATGTGCGCTTCTCATCGGGTGATTAGTTTAAATGAAAATTAAATGCTGAAAACGGTTTATTTATGGTGATATGATGTTTAAGTGAATGTGGGGTGGGAGCTTATTCTGATTTTGTCGGTCGTATTGTAGCCTTAGAGATATAGCCATGGGTTAGGAGAGGTAGCTTAGTTTAAGGCAAGTTCTTTATTTATTTTGTCTGGGTAGTTCTTATATTGGAATTTATGTTTTTTTAAGGAAGGTTAGACATTTTTTGTTTATTTTACTGCTGTCTAAGTGTGATGGGAGTGGCTCCGATGTTAATGAGAACGATGTAAGTAAATGTGGGGTGGAAGTTTAGAATGTCCGTTTGGGGTTCTAGAGATACCGCTTTGAGTTAGGAGAAGGGTGTGGGATAGCTTAGTTTTGGACAGGTCACCTTTTCGTTTAGTTTAGGTAATTTTATATTGGGTTATATGGTTTTTTAAGGCAGTGTCGATAGTTTTTATTTTACTACTATTTATAGGTGGATGGAATTGCTGTTAATATTGCGTGGGATTTATTTTCTTTTATTTCTACGTTATTTGTTCCTTTTATTTGGAGGATTGATTATGTGTATTTATTGCATTTTTTTGGTGGGGGTTCGTGTGGATGAGATATTTTTTGGTTATTTAAATTTTAACGAGAAATATTTGCGATGTTTACATAATACTGCTAATTCATCTCTACGGTTTAATAGTTCGCTACTGTTGGGGTATTTTAGAATGTGTAGCTTTTCACTTAAACATAAAGGGCAGATGTCGTTAAGCGAGTTGCAAGTTTTAGGTTTTTCTAGGATTTTCCATTTTACTTTGGGTTTCTGTTTTGAGTCCTTTAATTTCCAAAAATATGCAGAAAGTGATGTTTGGTTTCGGTATAAGTTGTTTTTGAATGAAGTTAAGTGCATGTACCAGCGCTACTTAAAAGTATTCTTAGTAGATCTGATATACACTTTATTTATAGTGGGATTTTCAATTAATGTTATGCTGCATTGGTAGATTATTGAGTTCATTTTACATTCATTCTGTAGTGGGCAATTGTTGGAGTTTCTACAATTACATAGAGTTTATTGTTGTCATTTTTATTATTTTAATAGTTAATTTTATTTTGATCTACGTGTTAATTTAGGATATATTTGTTATGGTTTGTTATGATTTTTTCTAGGTTGTTTGTGTAACTATAACTTAGTTTAAGTGTATTTTTGTTAAAATTTTTACTAAAAGGGTTTTTGGTAGGGAAGTGTTTTTTAATTAAACTGAGGATCTTCTGTCCTAACTTGGTGTTTTTTTAGGGACTTATTGTAAGGCTTTTGTGTTTGTTAAATATTTCTTCACTGGACGAGTTTTTACTAATTCTATATTCTATGGAGACGGGTATATGTTTGATTATACTTGCGGGGTGATTTGACTTTGGGTGGATGTATAATGGGTATTCATTGGGTTTTATGTATGGTTGGTAATTTTTAGTTAATGATAATTACCAACCAGTTTTTACAATAAGTTCCTAAAAAAGTGGCTACAAAAACCAAGACATCAAGTATATAACAAACTATAACCATAACAGGAAAAATAGAAATAGAAAAATCATTTTGTATGCACCTCCTTTCAACCAAATTTTTAGTTTAATTCACCAATTTATTATATTAGTACTAATGAATTTATATTTTCGCGTGGAATTTCTAAATATCCTCAGATCTGCGCTTTTTAAATAATTCCTATGTTTTGTGAATGTGATTTTATCATTTTTCATAAAAAATGCCAAAAGTTTTAGTTTATACTATGTAACAACGAATGTTTGACATTTCTATTTCTTTTACGTTTCTACTGTCGTCTCTCCCACACTTTCTTCCCTCCATTTTCTCACTTCTTTCTTTTTGTTAAGTCCAGATGTCGCGTAACCCTTATATGTATCTATCTATATTTCACCTCCTATCTAAATTTGGGTCTATTTCTCTCTGAGCCGTTATCATCGGCTCTCTCCTCGTTGCGCTTTCTTTCTCTCCTGTTTTCCTGTGTTTTTACTTCCCGTGTCCATTTAAAATTTACTCTATATTTCATTCTATTTTCTGTATCACGTTCTTTATTTCATCTGCATCTTTCTTTCCTTTTTGTTTTTCCCTTTTTTCGATTTCTTTTTTGTTTTCCCATCTTTTCTATCCTCTTTACCTCGTACGAAAAATTTTCCAAAAATAAAGGGGAAGTGAGATTTTTAATTTTCTTTTTTTTTAAAAAATGAACGTTTATTACCATCGTTTATTACCATCATTACCTGATGAGGCATTGTTTTTTTAATGTCGAAGCAAAATGTACACTTTTGTAGTAAATTATGTTTTGTACATGTTCTAAACTATACATTTTAATAAATATTAATAGCTTTATTTCTATATTGAGCACTGTTAAATTAATATTTTGAACGTTGTTAATACTTTCACTTATATATATATTTTATAATTTACCTATATATATATATATATATATATATATATATATATACGTTCTCACACCCTGACTGGATGACTATTTACGTTCTCACACCCTGATTGAGCACACTGGAAGAATGGTAGACTTTGAAAAAACAGTAGCTACTCTAGCATTTACGCATCGCTCATTCAGTAATCAATTAGAGCACTCTAGCTATTGGCGTATGATACATCATGCGCTAAAAGTCTGCCTCCTTCTACCGAGCGCCCATAGCTCAGAGGTAGAACCGCCGACTGAGCCAATTCGGTCGGGTTTCAATCCTGGCTAAAAAGCAATCGGATGTCTAACCGTACTGATGAGCTGTGATACAGCGAAACAGATCTATCTGCGGATGACATATATATATATATATATATATATATATATATATATATATATATATATATAACTTAAGTATTGCTGCCATCTTGAATTTATTTCTAATCTAATTTTTTATAATTTACCTAAATTTTGATATTCCTTAAGATAGGTGTATTCCTTTTTGTTCCTGAGGTAACTTTTTAACGTAATTATTTTGATATTAACATTATTCGGGCTCTGTTTTAAATTGAAACGGAAAAAATAATAAGAAAAATTTGTAAAGGTTGGGCGAAGTCCGACATTTTTCTTTTCTATACATTTTTAATATTTAAAAAAGTTAATGTACCTACTACTTCTATTTAGCAGCTTTTACGTTCTGTCTGCGAATTTGAAACGCCTTTTTATTCCTCTTTCTCCGTATCCTCTTTCCCATTTCTTTCTCTCTTCTTTTTCCTTTTCTTTACGCTACTCTTACTGCCGTTTTCTTTACACATACACAAACAAATGATTGTATTTTACCATGATGGTTATGGGCGCAGATGATGCGAGTGTTGGTTTTACTTGTTGAAATGGGAATACAACTTGAATTATATATATATATATATATATATATATATATATATATATATATATATATATAATACTTTAGAACAATTTACTACAAAGTGTACATTTTGTTTCGACATTGAAAGAACAATGTCTCATCAGGTAGTAAACGCTATCTTTGAAGAAAGATGGAAAATTCGCTTTCTTATATTGGTAAACTTTTGTGTGCGAGGTAGAGGAGGTAGGGGAAATGAGAAACCAGAACGGGGAATCATAAAGCGGACATTGAGGAAAGAAAAAATAAAAGGAAGAAAATGGGAGAGGAAGAGAAAGAACTAAAAAAACATGATGAAAGGATGAAAGAAAGGTGCCAGGTTTAAAATAGGAAGTAAAATATAGTCATATATAATCATTTGAGAACCCGGCGTCTGAGCTTAACAAAGAGGAAGAAGTAAGAAAATGCTTAGAGGGGGGAAGAAAATGAGAGAAGATGGGCGAAGAAGAGAGAAGAGACAGCATAATCGGCGAAGGGGTAGGGTTCTTTTTTCACTCTGGCCTGGAATGGGTAGTGGATAAAAATATTTGTTTTAGTGAAGTATAAAACTACAAACTTTTGACGTTCTTTGAAAAGATGGGGAAATCATGTACATAAACTTAGGGGTTATAAAATAAAATTATTTAAATTTAATTTAAAATTATAATTAAAGGAGAAATTTTTTCGTTGAAGTAGAATTTCAACCTAAATTTTTAAGAAAAACCTTAATTAGGCCACAATTTGTCGTATGAAATAAAGAAAAAAAATAGAGATAAAAATAAAATAAGGAGAGAGATCATACAGTTAAAAGTGAATATATTGGTACTAAGATTAATAGTATAAAAGGTTTATCGTTGCTGGAGATCCGAACTTTAGATTTTGTAATTTTAGCATGATTTTAAGGTTAGTTCTTTAATATGTTTGCAATTTACTGCCTGTGATTTAGTAATATGTCACTCCTCATTTTTTCTTGTAGACAAAGGAAACATGGTTCTTTTACCGATCTAGATGTTCTGGATTGTTTGAGAATTTTCCATTTAACTTTAGGTGTTTTTAAAACTTCTACTACTACAGCTTCTTTTCTCGCATTCCCTTCCGTATTCTTTTTTCCCTGATAGCTACAATCTCCAAGAGTTTAAATGCAACGTCGACTAAAATTGGGTTTATAAAGAAAATGTAGAATTTATACAAGTTGATATACGTTGAGGTTAGGAAATGAAATAATAAAGAACAGAGAATGTATAGAAATGTAAATGAACAAAAAGAAAAATAATGTGTTATAATTATACATATTGTAAAGTAAAAAAAATAAGTTTTTTTATATCAATTCGTAAGTCTGATTTTTCTTTTTGTAAATAAACACACTGATTGAATCAATGAAGATTACATTTTTACCAAAGAAAGATTAACTTGTAGAAATTTTGATATTTTCTTTTAATTTGTATGGTTTGCAATGACCAACATTTGTTCAAATTTGAACCTTTTATGGCCAAAGACAGTTTAGAAAAATAGAAAATATAAGAAAACAACCAATAATAAATAATAAATAATAAAAATTAAAATGAAAAATAGTATAAGATAAAATAATTAAGAAAAAATAATAGGAAGCTTAACAAAAATTTAAAAAACAATCAATATGATTAAATATTTTAAATGTAAACTTTCTGATTATAAAATTTTAAATTTTAGTTGTTATTTATATTATGGATATTCTCTTAAATCGAGATAATACTTAGCAAGGAATATGGTAATATTCTATAAACGGAAAAAAGAAAAACAAAATAAATTAAAATCAAAGAACAACTGAAAGAAATGAACATTGAATGGAACATTAAATTAAAATTGATAAAAAAGTTTTATAAAAAGGTTCTCAACGCCAGAAGTAATGTAAAGTATGAAAAATTTGAATTTAATTTCCAATTTTTTCGAATGTTTCTTTTTTATCTTTCCTATTTCCATTTCCATTTACTTCAGTTCCAAAAGGCAAGAAATTATTTTTTTTTCTTTTCTTCTTGGGAAGTAACAGTTTTTTTTCATCAGAGAACAGTTCACTCTCAAATTCGTTGTTTTAACTTTGACGGTCAAAAACGTCACGCTGACTGACAATCAGCTGAACTGAGAAATAAAAAATGTGTTTTTTTAAATTTTGGAGTCACAGCACCAAATGTGAGAAGTAATATTATATATGTACCACTAAATAATATAAAATAAATGTCTACATTGAATATCCAAATAAAGTTTGAACTCTGAGTGTAGGATCACTTGAGACAGACACAACTACCATACTTAATAAATAGGTCCGAAAATCTTACAAAAAAAGATTTACAAAGGTACGATTATTACAAGAATAGATACTAAGTTGAAGAGAATAAGATTGTGTTGCACTTTCAAATCAGTAGAATTCTTAGTCTTGTGAATCAGTTTGCAAATTAGAAGCTTTTATCTGTCCAAAGTTAATGTCGGTTTCGATTCTAATATGCAACATCTTGCCTCTCTTTCACACACACACACACACACACACACACACATATATATATATACGTTACTGTGCAAACGTAAGTGAATCCCTGAGATAATATTAAAAATTTATCTTTTTTTGAGATAATCAGTATATCTTAAACTATATATTTACTAAGAAAAAACGTTTATTAAAAGAACTATACCCACCTTTAAAATATTTTATCACGTTAAAATAAAAAAATATTAATTAAAAATTAAGCTGAACTAAAGTGAACCCTTCCATTTAATATAGATTTTAAGAAGTGAATAGTGTCAAGAAATGTTGTTCATGCTCTCGCATATTCAATTTTGAAATAAGTTGAAACTATACGCACACACACACTCCTACACACGTCACACACACACACACACACACACACACACACACACACACACACACACACACACACACACACACACACACATTCGCAAACAAAATTAAAGCATCAATTAAAATTAAAATCCATTTATCTAAAATATTGAACTTAATTCCTGAAAACTGCATATAGAAAATATAGTGACTTAGCACTTTAATTCGTTATTCTTTCAGATGAAAAGATGTAAAAACTTTGATTAAAATCTTTCTGGTAACGCAAAGCAGATATGAAAATAAACAAAAGATTAACACAATTTTATTAAATCTATCAAAATACATTTCATTCTATTCCAAGGGTCTCGAGTTAATTATATTAATAAAGAGATGACGTGAGATCCATTGGTTAACATTTTACAAGCCTGTAAATCCATGGATAAATACAATAAAGCACATTACACTGATCTGATAGATATTCTTAGAAAACAGAAACTAAGCACACGGTAAAGTTAGAGCCATATATTTTCTACACACAGCGTGTGAAAGCGCGTTCGATACCCTGCCCTCATCAGTCGCCAACCAAGGGAGGTAACAGCTTTGGTGGCTAAGTAAATGCTGTGACCACTGGCGCCACCAGGAGCTTTTGCCACTGGACAGGGTATTGGTTTATGCAGACGTGTCAGTCTTTTGAGATCACTTTTACAACTGCAAGTCAGATTTTCAAAGTTGTGTTAAAGCGTTTACTTTTGATCGTTAACCAATACACAATGTGTTCGTAGTGACCGTTATTTGGTTTCTTCTCTTCTCACAACGCTGTAGGAAAATCTGATATGCTTGTTACTGGGACTCTTTAAATGGTTGCCCAGTGTATTACTGGGAGTTTCTGATCGAGATTCGACCAAGTAGCTCTCTGATTGTCTTGGGACAATTCTTGGCTTGCTTAGAATTTTTCCAGGGTGCTGACGATCAGTAATGAGATCCTGAACACCATGGGTGTAATCTTAACCCATAATCTCATCATTCGTGTTAGGTTTTCTAGTAGGGGAATTGCCTGCACCAGAGTCCTTTATGGATACGTAAACCACGCAGTCTGTCGAATTTTCTACTCTAATCACACATTGTAGCCGCTTTCAAGTCCATATCATTAACATTTGAATCGGTCTAATGGGTAATGTATTTTCCTTCACTGCTAGAGACACCCGAAAAGCATTTTTTGGTTTCCAAAAAGATACGTCTAAGTAGTTTGGATGTTGGTTGCAAAAAACTGAGATGCTTGAGCTCCATACATCCGAAATGACGGAAGAGTTTAGTATATATATATATATATATATATATATATATATATATATATACTAAATAATAATATAACAATAATAGCAATAATAATTATAACAGTAATAGTAATAATGATATTAATAGTGATAATAAATTCATTATTGACGCAAGCATCAGTAGCTGGTTGTGTTGTATATCAATAAACAGACAAACACGCATATATATAAAAATATATCAAGTGATATTTTTATTAATGAACGATGGACCGTGTAGCCTAGTGAACAGAGAGTGAGAGCGCGCTTCCAAGGGTTGACGGGGTGACGGGGGAGTGTCGTCGTATCTGTTGCTCCTCTGGTCTGGTCTACCGGACTGTCTCGTCTCTCTGACTCTCTGCCCAGACTCGTCTAATCCGTGTTTTCGCGGTCTTTATATATCTTCCAAAACCGGGACTTGTTTCTTCCGGCTTTGCCTTGATCACGCGACGCCCACGCGACGCCTACGTAATTCTCAGAGTCACCTGTCTGTTTGCCTCTGAGTTATTTCCGCATCTGCCGGAAATAGGGTCAAAGTGACATCCGTTACTTTTCACCGACCGGAAACAACACGGCTTGTATCAGCCTTTCTTGGGTGGGCCAGACCGTTATATTACAGTTGACCACGACAAGAAGTACAATAAATATATATTTATATATTTTTCTCTTTATTTGATAACTAACTTATCGTTCAATAAATCCGGCCCTAACTAATAAAACAACAACTTTTATGCAAAATTAGACTTTATTTATGAACACAGTCTTCTTCTGCGGAGATACACTGATTTCAAAGCTTCTCTAACAATTCGATGGCTTTTTTGTAGAACGATTTGTCTTAGTTTCCGATCTCACTTCGTTATTGGAGCTAAATCTATTTCCCTGGAGCATTCTTTTGAGGTTTGCAAACAGCTAATAGTCACTGGAGAACAGATTTCGAGAATAGGGTGGATGCAAAAGCAATTTGAAAGGCAATCCATGTAGTTTTGCCATCGTTGCGATCGACTTGCGACACGGTGCGTTGTCTTGATGAAAGGACTTCGGTGAAAAGCCCTGATAAGACTTGAACCTTCAGAACTTGAAGAAAATCTTGAAATCTCCGACTGAAGTGAATAAACATTATTCTCAAACAAAAACTTTGTAAGAATAGAAATTTGACGACTGTTATTTCTGTTTGCTGTTTTTTTTTTGTATATAAAGACTTTTCCGCAACATATCATCCAGGCGTCATTGAATTTATTTTTTTTTTTTTTGGTGCCGTTCTTTTTTTTTATTAACCCAAGTATGCACGAATGTCCGGTATGGTTTGAAGTGGTAAAGATACGGCTAGCGGGATTTCAACGTGTATTTCTTGAAATCAAAATTCACAGCGTTGGCAGGAAGGAACACCGTTGTAAGAAACGACTCGAAGATGAGCTACTGTGACGAAGCCATCACAACTAGCGGCCCGAGAGCGTCGTCATAATTGGTGCCGTATTGACAGCATAAACGCTGACTCAGGTTCCGGACCTCGTCATAATTGGTTTCCGTGGCCGGGTTAGACACAGCCGGACGGACATTGTCACAACAGTAAACTAATAATCCGATTGGGCCCAAATTTTGTCACGTGCCATTTGAAGATAAGTACTTCATAAAAATCATATGGATTCTCTATTAGTGGACCCATCTATATGCCAGGCCCGAGACATATTGATTGATGTGTTATCATGATTACTATGATGATGATAAATTATTGGCCTGCTAGAAGGAAACAAAATGACAAATATCTCAGAATAATAGAAGTGGAGTCAATCAAGCAGATTAACACGAAGAAAAAAGCAAAAAAATTATGGAGATTTGTTAAAGTTGAATCAACAGTACAAATATAATAAAAGACATACATACATTGACGGAAAATACAAATTCGACAGTCTAAATATGTTTCAATTTCTTGAAGAATAAACAGATAGAACTAGATGTAAAGAAACGATCATATATATATATATACGCCGTCTGTTCAGTTTACTTTACTGACCTCTTCCCCTTTTTGTGAACCCAGACGATACCATTTTTCCCCCTTTTTTTTATTTTTTATTTTTTATTTTCTTACAATTCTATCTATGAGTTGAAAAGAGAAAATAGACATAATTTACTTCAAATTATCTCCAGTTTCGGGATAGCATTTGTTGCTGAGGTGATGCGTTATCCTCTTCGGGGATTTCATGTCGAAATGTGCATTCAACATCTTTGAAAAAATTTAATTTAATTTATATTTGCTCTGTAATTTTTTATTACATGGAGCTCTCCTCCTGTATCATTTTTTAATATTAAAATTTAATATTTAATATTAATTAGGATCGGGTTTTGGAATTTACCTTCCTGCTTTTTCCGCTTGGATTAAAGTATATATATATATATATATATATATATATATATATATATATATATATATATATATTAATTGTTTAATACTTAGGTTTTGGTCTTAATAGGGTTAGACCAGTGCACATTTGTATTAAAAATTGTTCGATACAATTATATTGTAGAACTTTTGAATATTTTCCATTTTTTTACGTGTTATTTCGCTACCTTTTTTCTACCAGGGTAGCGAAATAACTCGTTTAAAATGGAATATATATATATATATATATATATATATATATATATATATATATATATATTGTAAGGAAGTTATAGAACACGCAGGTTTTAAACCCACTTTTCATGCATTTACCTTTATAAAGAGTGCTCGATACGAAGAACTTTATATTTATGTTTCATTTCAGTTTATCACCAGATGAGGGACACACGTAGCTCCGAAACGCAAAGATTTTTGTGTAGTGATACTATGCTTTTATAAACCATTGTAACAATCATCACAATATATATATATATATATTTAAATTCACAAACCTTCCAACAACCGTAAGGAGCTCCTTTTGTCTACATCGAGGCTGTGTACCTGAAAATCTACCAGCCTAGTCTTTGCACAGAAAAAGGAGCACTTCATTCGCTCCTTACGGATGTTGGAGGATTTGTGAATCCTTTTTTTCCCATTTTATTGCTCTTGTGGAACTTTACATTTGCACACACTTTACATTTTAATAATTTTTTTATTAAAATTTTGTTTTTAAGCGAGTTCCACCTTCCCTTCTACAAGTCATATATATGTACCTTGTCTATCATTTAAAATTCTGTCAACGAGCACCTTCGATAATGTGCTGGCCTAAAGGGTCCTAAGGTTTTATGTATATTAAGATATCTATTCTATTGAAATCCATTTGCTTTTGATGCGAGTACAAGTCTCTTTTTGTATATATATATATATATGAACCGGAATATACATGAGTTCTAAAATAAAGAATATATTACAAAACTTTGAGCTAATATTAATATCTAAACTTATTTATAAATGGAACTTTGTCTGCGTGTGTGTGTGTGTGTATGTGTGTGTGTGTCCGTTACCTATAGATTCCGAAACGGCTGAACCGATTTTCTTGAAAATTTACACAGTTGTACTATAAGCGTCTGCGAGTGTTCTTAGCTATATATAAAAGGCAAGATGTTTGTGTGTGTGTCTATTTATCTGCCTGTATGTCTGTATTTTTTCAGCCCTTTTATTTTAGTTTTTGCTTCGGGTTCGGCTCTAAGTAGATATAATTGTAGTTCTTAGTCTCAGCCATGATGCCATTTAGTCAGAGGATTTATTTAGCCTTCAAAATTCAGTTTATGACGAAAAAGACTTATTTGATATCGATACCAGGAAATCAAAATTTGACTTATATCCATTCATTTTTCTTTCAGTCTACGGTTTCGCTTTAACTGGAAACAACTATTGCTTTTTAGTCTTTCGTGCCAGCGTCCAAAGAGTCTGAGCTCCAGGATCATGGATTAGTTTTAAAACTTTCATTACACCCGAGCAACGCCGCGATATACTGCTAGTACTGTATATGTCCCTTTGTCATTAACACTATTAAATATACTGTGTCATGTATATAATGTGTAAAATACTCAATACTCAAATAAAGAGTACTTAACTGTTATATAATATCGCTACTCCTATATAGCAGTAAATGCTGGATCATCTCATCACAGATGGGGAAGAAATTTGAGACAACAGAAATATGGCTCTACAAAAGGATACTGAGAATACCAAGAATTGAACACATGGATAACTAAGATGTTTTTAGAAAAACAAAAAAAGAGACAAAATGACCTTGTAGCAACAGGAATAGACAGTTGGAATTTTTAGGGCACATGATGAGAAAAGAGGACTTGAAAAATATGACACTCACAAGGGTTATGGAGAAGGGAAGAAAGATAGAAGAAAGCAGTGCTTAAGCTACCTAACGAGCTTGTGTAAATGGTTTGTGGAACAGGGATTAGGAATTATAACAAAAAGACAAACTTTACTAAAGGCTACAAAAGCCAGTAAATTTTGGAGAACCATGATCGTCAACGTAGTAAATAAATATTGAATGTATTACTATTTGTGCATGCGTCAATTGTGACAAATCTGTTTAATGTGTCAACTAGGAAAGTTGCCGACTGGTAGAGTCATCTGGGTGACGAACATCCGTTGCAGCAATGACAGTAGAATCATGCAGCAATGACAGTAGAATCATGCAGCTCTGCCTTTTTGGCAACTCTGCTTCTTCACCAGCCAAGAACCTCATACCAATAGAATATCTTTGTTATCAACGTGCAAATTGGGATTCGTTCCGTGATTTCTTTCATGACGTCTCTTGAAATGAAGTTTTTAATCTCTCTGTTAGAAATTGCGCCATTGAGGTCTCCTGGGTGAAATTCGATACCGATGCTTTTATTTCAGCTAGGAAATTCCAAGTTAAGTTTCGTTCATCTTCCTATTTCTTACGTACAAGCTCGACCGCTATATACTACAGGAATCCCTTCTTCTAACTGTATCAGACTGACATGTATGATTACAATAGACGTCTCTTTGTTTCTGTTCGTAATGAGCACAAGCGCGTTCTAAATGAAGCAAAGTTATTGTACGTGGATAGAATAAAACAATGTATAGCACATCGCAAGTTCAATTCTAGAGATACTTAGCAGTTCTGCAAAAGTGTACTGGTAAACAGCAAATACTCAATACCCTCTCCATTCGATCAAGTCGAAGTTCTGACATATATAGCAAACATAGTTGTCTTATTTACTTGCAAATTTTATTCCAACTTAATACTTGACTCGTCTGACGCACCCACATCCGATTTCCTAACTAGAACAGAAGCTATACAGAGGGATATGTATATAACACCATCTTTGGTTTCGGACATCATTTTTAAACTAGACTCCCATAAGGCAAGCGGAAGTGGTGCAATCCCAGACGTCGTCCTAAAATATGTGCCCTTGGGCTGGCTCTCGTCTTCTCCAAACTAAACAACGCCTCTCTGCTTCCTGCTTTCCATCTTGTTGGAACTCATTTTCTGTAGTTCCTGTTTGAAGTAATCTGGCAAACATTGACCCCTCAAAATATCGCTCTATTAGTCTCTTAAGTTTTTCGAAAGAAATATTCGAGGCTCTAATCAATGCTGGTTAAGCATTTCACCTCTCGTGATCTACTCACTGACAAGCAATATGGTTTATCGCTGATGTACTAACGGTCATCACTGAATATGTATACCAAGCTTTTGATAATAGCAACGAAGCTGGAACTCTGGCTCTAGATACCATGAAGATGTTTGACAGGGTTTGACATGCTGGCCTTCTACGCAAGCTCCAAGATTACGGTATTACAGGATGGTCGTTGGATTTAATCCAATCGTTCCTATTAAATAGGGAAATGTAGGTCGATTTGAAAGGGCACGCTTCCAGATTCTTTCACAAGGCTCTTTACTAGGTCCTACGCTGTTTCTGATCTTCATCAATGATCTTTCTGATGTTTCATCAGTTCCCATTTAGGCATTTATGCGGATGACACTACCATATATTAGAGTTTCAATAGAAAATACGTCAGATCTGACAAGTTAAACCTATCTGATGCTATGGAAATAACCTCCAATCTGGTTAACTGGGTCAAGAAGTAATTTTAATCTCACCAAAACAAAACTGCTCTCTTTTGGGCACCATAGAGAAATCTTTCTGCCTGCCATCGATATGGCTGATGCTAGCCTTCTGAAGTGGAACGTCTACATCGACTGCAAAGAAATTTGGATCTCTGTGTTATTCAAGAATGTTTTTTGTCAGAGTCTATCTTGTACATTTATAAATCTACTATTCGTTCGTGCATCGAAGACTTATATCTAGGCTGGTGCTCCTGTTATACATCTCGAGGTTCTTGACAAAAACCAAAAAAAGGATCTGCAATTTAATCGATCCTGACTTGGCACCTCGACATCAGTAACTTTCTTACCAATGTAACGTAGCTTTGTCGTTTCTACAAATTCCCGTTATACTGTAGCTACGAAAACGCAATAACATATTTTAAAATCCTTAAAGTTTACAGACACTATTGATAAAATATAACGAATAACACAAATAACCTCTTAATAGAATAAAAGTCGTTAATAATTTGATGTATTTTTCCCAAAACGTTTTCACGTCGGTGTACTACGTGGTTTTTATTTTTGTCAAGCAGTTCTCTACTTACCATAGAATATGATACTTGCTTCTAGAATTATAAGAGTAGAATTTTCTTTAAATCGATTTGAAATTAATTGTGTTATTTTTCGGACGTGACTCGTTCTGTCTCTGATAACTAGTTATGAAATTTTTAGCTTCTTCAGGTAATTTCGAAGTTGCTTATCAAGTATCCCTTCTAACGTAAATTATTTTAAAGGAAATTTTGTCTGCTTCGAAATTCAGTTCATTGTTATGAAGAAGATGCTTTAATTCTATGCTTCTTTTATTTTCTATTTTTTTGTTCCTTTTTATCATTTTATCTTTTTCTTAACCACATCGTTGCTTGATCGATTTTTTTTACCTCGATATACTTAATTTCAAATTTGTTTTATCATCCATGCAGCGTTTAGGCTTGTACTTATCTTAATCAGGCTTTCTCGACTTCACAATTGCACGAGCAACAACAGTAGCGTGTTTTGTTTAGCGTACACTCCATTTTATTTATTATTTGTATTCACCGAAAACAACAACAGTGACATCAGTAAGCGGCACCATAGAAAAAATTTGAAACAATATAATTGTCTCTCAATAATATGATTATCTTTTCTCTAATCACTCTCGCTTTCATATATATATATATATATATATATATATATGAAAGCGAGAGTGATTAGTGATATATATATATATATATATATATATATATATATATATATATATATATATATATGAAAGCGAGAGTGATTAGTGATATATATATATATATATATATATAATGTGCATTGAAGTCAACGGCCAGAGTCAACAGTCTGGTTTATGATAAACGCAATCGTCATGGCATTATGACTGCTTTTTAGAATAAAACAGACTGTCACTTCTGTTTGTTGACTTCAATAACCACGTTTATATTTGCATCTATTTGGTCTATCCCTGATATTCATCATTTTAGCACATAAATATACCATACCATAAAACTATATTTTATTATATATATATATATATATATATATATATATATATATATATATTACTGTAACACAATTAATTTAACGACAAAAAATTTCCTATATTTCGGTATCATATTTTTATTATGACTCCATCTTCAAGCGATCATTTTTGGCGTGACACATATATATATTAATGCATGTTTTATTAAATAATATAGACAAGTTTTGTCTATTTATTTTATGTAAATGTTTTACATATTCTCTAAGCTTAATAGCATTAACATTAAATGAAGAAAGAAAATTACAATATTGATACATAATTTTTTTAATAATGCAATCTAAGCTTTTGGCATACATGAGCCGTTTTTAAAGATGTCAAATTACTTTATATATTATAAACACGGACAAACGATAATGACAAACTATTTTTGTTTACATGGAAGATTTCCAAGCAACAACAACCTCGTGCATTTAATACGCTGGAAGCGAATGTCGCATCACAGCTCATGACGTCACACATGATTTAGCGTAAAACAAGAAAATATAAATTATGGGAAGCTATTGGAATAAACAATGGCTTCTGTTATTAACTATAGACATTTAAGGATATTTGTCGAGAAAATATTATATCTATATATATAAATCCAGGTAAAGAGGACCCAAGGTTTTACGATTTTGAGCTACCTAGCATTTATTTTTTATATACAATAACTATTGTAGAGCCTAATATACTCATAAAATTATGAATTAATTGTACATTGAAACACGGAAATTTCTATGTTTCGAGATAGAATCTCGTCATCAGGCACTGTTGGATGTTGGTTGTGAAAATGATTCACATTTAAATACAAAAACCCTTCGGTTTGCTATTTATGTATGTGGGAAGATATAAAATTTGTGTGTGTTCCTTTTAACTAATCAGAATAAAGATTCCCTTTAAAATTTGGCCAGCAGTTTCTAGGGAATACATACTTACTTTTTTCTTTCTTTTCTTTTTTTTTCTTTTTTTCTCCCTAACGGCCAAGGTGTCAACCTACTTTTAACCTAATTTTATTTTCCTTTTTTCTTTTTTTTTTCTTGTTATTGCTTCTCACTATTGATTGTATCTATTCTCGTACCAAAAATGTCCTTTCTGCTTTCTCCATATTTTGACATTTTCTTATAGAAAACAGGAAAGGGATGAAGAAAGAAAATAACTTTTTATACTTTTGTTCAAACTTATCAGTACGTATTTAATTCTAATTTTTTCAAAACCTATAATTTATAAATAATATTTCTATTTATTATAATTTACTTTCTGCTATCATTATTTTATCTTTCTAATATCTATTTACTTATTATAATTTTTTAATAATATATATATATATATATATATATATATATATATATAACTGATTTTACCGTTTTTTAAGAACGATCACGTAACAGTGATTTTTATAAACGTTTTCATCTATGATTGTATGATCTTAATAGGTATTTGTTGGTATGGTTAAATTTAGTCATATTTTCTGTTCTTTCATTTTGTAATTCATTTTCTATTGAGAATAACATGATAGCTAACTTTTTTTCCTGACTTAGTTTATATATTTTACCATCGTTGTACGGCTTGGCTGTTTTCATTTTACTCTACGTTATATCTAGGTCTTTTCCATATTTTAATTTCAATTTCCACACGTTGCTATCAAATTTTGTAAATTTTTAAAAGTTTTCTTGTTGAAATGTAAACTTACAGCTAAACCATCTAATCCTAAAAATATATTTGGTTAATCCCAAATATGCTTAGTTTTAACTATTTAAGTCATGTACTTTTGGTTGTTAAATGACTTCTTTTGTATTTCAAATTCTTTGAAGCGGGCATTTTTTTTGTCCCTACAGTTACATTCCTTATTAATGATTTTGTTTCGTAGGTTGCTATTTACGTTTCTGGCGTTTTGTTTCTTTATGAAAATTTCTAAATTACTAGATATTGTGGGGACCTATCTACAAATGGACTCGTCTACACCTTACAATTGGCTACCAACTCTGAGTGAGGAGTCACTGAGTAGTAGCCACAGAGTGAATGAATGAGTGAGTCAAGACGCCTGCGAGAGAAAGTACTTCCTAGTCCACGTTTACCTTTGTACTACGTATCCCGAGAATGTACTATTCAACTTTATATCCGTTGTCTTTCTATGGCCCTTTGGTCATAACACTGCCGACAAAGAATATTCGAACCATAAAGAGAAACCTCTACCTAAAAAATTCAACAAAAATGTTACGCCATAACACTAACGACGTCTAAAGATCCCAGTTTGTTAACCTCAAGTCTGGTAACAAAGAAGTTCGAACCAAAAAGAAACCCTTATATCAGGTGCTTACAACACACACATCTGACTAAGGAATCGTACGAATTATAGAAAATTAGCAGGCAACGTAATTCTCATATTTTCACGAAAAAAAGTTACACCTACAACAGTTGTACGTTAGTAACACAACTGATAACAAAAACAACAACAAAAAAAAAAAAATCAGGCACACCAACCGAATAAACAAGCAACGTAAATACGAAAAAAGACACAGATTCGGACGTCGGATATATTTGAAAGAAGGGAAAAGCATAGAAAAAATAATAACGCAATCCATCATTTTTAAGCCTAACAACTCGAAAATATTTACTAGTGAAAACTGTAAGTAAGATTTTGTCTTCCCTCTTGTTGCCATAATCAAAAGCATTTGATTGTTCTTCGCTTCCCTCAACCACACAGAAGAAAAAGGAAGAAAAATATATTTTTTGTTTTGCGGCGTGGTTGTTTATGTAATTTTTTCTCTTTCTTAGAGAAAAAATAGAAACATCCAGACTCTATTAGTAAAAAAAAAAGATTTTTTACAGTTCACTAGCTAGAGCTGAGAAATATTAAAGAAAGTAATTACTTTTCATTTTCTCACCCCCCCCCCACTTAAAGAAGAAAAATTGTCTAAATTTCATTTTTTTTCACTGAAAACACGTATTTGAAGACATTATGGAGGACTTTAAAGCAATCATTCTTCAGATAATGAAGGCACAACTTGATCATCAGCAGAAGACTGAGGAACGTATACTACAGCAGCAACAAATGTTGGAAGAAAAACTGCTCCTACAGCGAAAAGAACAACAACAACAGCAGAAAGAGGGCAACAACAGATTTTCCTTGAATTCCAAAAACAAGAAGAATTACTTCTAAAACATTAAGTAAAAAGGAATTTAGTGAAAACAACACTGCATTTTCTCACAGTACAATTTGGAATTCTATAGAGACATTCAATTATCTTCCTGACGAAGATAAAACATTTAAAACTTTTTATAGAATATATGAAGACCTTTTTACGGTAGACTGGGAGGATTGGTCAAACGCTAAAAAAGTTCGCCTATTTTTGAGAAAGTTGAGAACAGTGGAACATAGTAAGTTCGTTGACTACATTCTTCCGAAGAAAACAAGTAAATTAGGGTTCAATGAAGCAGTAAAAATTATTTGAGTTATTTAGCCCTAATACAACACTATTCCACAAAAGATGGAAATGTTTTAACTTGTCACAACAGGATGACGAGGATTATCTTACATTTGCGTCCATTGTAAATAAGCACTGTAACGATTTTCGATTGGCAAAATTGTCACCCGACGATTTTAAATAATTTTCAGTAAACTTAGCATCCTTATTCTGATTTCCGATGAAAAATGGCGTGAAATGATCCTAACCAGATTAAATAGATTCTCTAATTTGTGTACAAAAGTTGTAATATTTGTGTCATTAGAAAGAAGAGAAATTCAGATATACAGTTATTTGTGTACGATAAATGAAATAAAGCATGTTTGTACTTGGAGAGGTTATTTACCTTTGTGAGAGAATAAAAAAGTCAACACTCGATGCATTAAAACCGTCGAAATTGAATTAAGTTTAAAATTGAACAAACATATTTTGATAAAACATTTATAGAAGAATTTGCATCTTCAAAATGTTTCGTAATATTTTTCTTTAATGAATTATTGTAGGTAATTGAAAATTACTTATTTTCTAAGTTCATATCACATAAATCTATAACACCAGTTTGGAAAGTTTTTATCATTATTTAATAAATTATATTTTATATTTTGGTTTTTAAAAATTAAATGTTGAAGCCAACTTTTCATAGACTATATCAAAGAAGATTGGATTAATTTTGGAAAATAATTGAAAATTGTTTTTTTTCACCTTAATTGTGACAATAAAAGTTTGCCATAGAATACTAAAAACATTAAAACCTTTTATTTTATAGGTTACTTAGTCCTAAAATGTCTTTTGGAATATTTTTTTCGAGGACCGTTTTTCTAATTAGTATGAATGGAAACCCCAAAGCATTAATTGGTGGCTGGCAATTCGCTTCCTTCATTATATAAAAAAGCAATGTTTGTGATGCAATCGTGATAACTTGCAAATAGTTTTTTTTCTGAAAAATAATATACATTTATAGTGCTTATTTATTCAGTAAAATATTTAAAATTGATCCAGTTCCTTGGAGAAACTAATTTAACTTGCAATGGAAACCAATGATTGCTATTTCTCAATAACTTTTTTCATCCCCTCTTTTTCAATATGATTAATAAAAGTTTTTGTCGTAGTTATCTATCTTAGAGCATGAATAAGTTGAACGTTATTACATCGTCATAATACAAAATTATTCTTTTCAGTTTTTGGAATATCATTTAAGTATTTTAGTTTCACAATATAAATCAAGTGGTATTTCTGTTTTTCCTGTTATATTATGAAAGTTGACGTAACGTTCATTTTATATATAAATGTTGAGTGTGAACAAGTAAATATAATAAATAAATCAAAATTCTAATATTTGCGAATGGAAAAGCCAAGTATGTAACCAAAACCGAATTGTAAATGATTTAACATTTTACTCCTGTACCGAATTGGAGAGACTGGCTCACTGAATCGTATTCAATCGATTAATGAAGCAAGTTCATATTTTTTGGTTCTTATAAAGAAAATGTTAAGTCTTCAGAATGGCAGATAATCATACGCCCGAAATCAGGTTAAGTAGCAAATCTATGTTGTCTTTTCTGCCCAACTTGATGTCAGAGAAAATAGGCATATGATATTAACCCCAGTGTCTGGAAGATTATTTAAAGACCGAAAAATTTAGATTTTACCAACACTTAAAACAAACATGTGAATTATAGTGGAAGAAAATTTTATAGAAACTTACATCTGTATGCTGCCAGAAATGTGAAGGTTGACAGAATCAACTGCGTCTGCAAGCCCAGTGGATTTCTTGAGTTTGTTCAATTTTAAAAGCATGAAATAAAAGAAAGCTTTGAATAAGAACGTTTTAATTAAGGAACTTTGAAGACACAAAATATAGTCACACAAGTGAGACTCATAACCA
The DNA here is from genome assembly GCA_037127315.1 of Ascarosepion bandense. Taxonomy (NCBI): domain Eukaryota; kingdom Metazoa; phylum Mollusca; class Cephalopoda; order Sepiida; family Sepiidae; genus Ascarosepion; species Ascarosepion bandense. The sequence continues at coordinate 664,574 of JBBBDQ010029992.1, forward strand.
GAGAACCGAGTTGAAATCAGATGTCTACTCTTAAGATGAAAGCACAATATTTTAGAGTTTTTTTAGAATAAAACAATGCTTTCACCTAATTTGAAATTCATTTTTGTTTAAATATTTTTGAGAACGTATGTATTTGAAATTCGTCTGAATTGTTAAAGTGCTCGAAGTATGTGATCATATCCGGAAGACAGTCGCCGGTATACTTTCAACTAAAAGAACAATCATTAAAATATTTTTCCAAGATACCGGTTGCTGCACAAAATGAATAGATGTTTAGCTATTCTAAGATTCTGTAATGGGAAGAGCAAACACTTTATTTCGTACAGATCCTTATTGTTACAAAGTGTCTTGTACGCTTTGATATCTACATTATTCTATTCATATATATATTTACCTGTTCTTATATCTTATTCCACCTTTACGCCGTTGGTGCTAACAGTAGCTGGATGACGGTCAGGTGACACCTGTTGCCCATGCCGATCCTTACCGAGCGAGGAGTTGCAATCCCCTCCATGCTGTTGGGTTTCATGTATTTGTTGTAAAATCCATGATTGAGCGGGAGTAGATAGCGGAGTGGGATCCCGTTGCCTTCTCCACGGTGATTTATTGAGACACCACATCTAGTGCGGTGGCCGTTTGCTCCTTAAGAGTTCTTCCGCCCTTCGTAGATTTAATTTTTCCCACCGGGTTGCTAACACACCGAGAAGAAAAGAAAAAAAAGAGAGGGTGGAAAAAGTGTCCCTCGTCCTGGAAGGAACGACATGAGCAACAGGTGTCTCTGGACCATTACCCTGCGACTGTGCGCAACAAAGAAAGAATTACTTTTGGAACATGGAATGTCAGGACGCTCGACAATTGTGGAAAACTAGAGAATGTCAAACAAGAGATGGACAGACTGAAGATCAATATTTTGGGCATATGCGAAACCAGATGGCCTAACCATGGAGACCTCAGCAGTGACGTCTACAAGTTAATTTACGCAGGAGGCAAAAACAAAGAAAATGAGTCGGCTTAATACTAGACAAATAAGTGAAGAAATGCGTTCTGAGATACTGCCAGCTTTCAGAGAGGGTCATCTTGGTTAAAATGAGAGGAACATCCTTTAACATATCTATCATAGTAGTTTAGGCACCAACAACGCAAAGCACTGAAGAAGAAATAGAATCATTCTACACTATACTGAACAATGCCAAGGCTCAGTGCAAAAGCCAAGAAATTAGGATCATAATGGGTGACTTGAATGCCAAGGTAGGTAAAGAGAGGGAAGGAGACGCGACCGGCAACTTTGGATTAGGAATCCGCAACAAACGAAGAGAAAAATGGGTCTAATGGTGCACAGCAAATGACCAGGTAATAAATAACACCTGGTTTCAGGAACACGCACGTCGTCTGTGTACATGGAGAAGCCCAGGAGGTGACACGAAAAACCAGATAGACTACATAATCATAAACAAGAGATTCAGAAACGCAGTGGTTCAATGCAAAACATATCCAGGCGCCGACTGCGGAAACGACCATGTCCCAGTCATCTGCAAACTAGGGATAAAACTCCGGAGAATGAAGAAGTCTAGCACAGCACCAAGACTGAAATACAACACGCTCGTGAATGACCTCAACCTGCAGAAAAAATACACTAACAGCGTGAGAAACAAATACAAAGAACAAATTGGAAAAGATTACTCAAAATGGGACTCATTAAAGGAAGCGATAGTGACATCAGCAAACAATATTGCCCTAAAGGAAATCAGAGGCAGAATAAAAATGAGTGGCTGACTGAAGAAATTCTCGACATCATGCAAAGGAGACAAAAATAACGCCAAGACATGGAAGGGAATACAGGAAACTATATAGGGAAATAAGGAACAAATGCAGACAGGCTAAAAAGGAATGGCTCAACGACAGATGCTTTGAGAGACTGAGCAGAACCACTAAAGCAGACATGCATGAAGAGATAAGAGAACTGACAGGACAAAACCTACTACTCAACAGGATGCATGAAATCCAAGGATGGAACGACAATATTGGAGAAAGAGGAAATACTCCAGCGATGGGAAGAATATATAAAAGATCCACGACAGGAGAGAGCAACCAAGAATACACAAAGATGAGGCCGAACCGGAAATATTAAAGTCCGATGTGGAAGTTGCAATGACTAAACTGAACAGAAACAAAGCAAATGGTCCAGACGGCATTGTAATAGAGCTGCTGATAGCCCTGGAAGAATTCGGCATAGAGAAAATTTCAGAAATGATAAATGAAATTTATAATAGCGGAATAATACCAGACGACCCATACAAGTCGATTTTTATAGCACTGCCTAAGAAGCCAGGTGCCAACAAGCGCGAACTACACCGAACTATTAGCTTAATAAGTCACATTACAAAACGGATCATTTGAATCCTGATGAATAGAGCAAGAAGCAGAATCAGGTTAGAGATAGGACAAGAACAGTGCGGGTTCTTCAAAGACACTGGGACAAGGAGCGCTATATTTATGATTAGGATGCTCTCCGAAAGTGCAATACAAATGAATAAGGACGTATACCTATGTTTTATTGATTACACGAAGGCATTCGATAAAGTACGCCACAAAGAATTGGTGGCGATGCTCAGCAGCCTCGATATTTTTGGAAAAGACATCAGAGTAATTAAGAATATCTACTGGCAGCAAATTGCCTGCATACGGTCAGGTAACGAGTTCAGCAAATTTATAAAGATAGAAAGGGGCGTAAGACAAGGATGTGTCTTTTCACCGGATCTGTTCAACTTGTTTAGCGAGAATATTTTGAAAACTCTAGATGTTATGCCAGGATTTGTAATCGGAGGGTACAATTTGCATACGCGGAAAGGAAACTACAAGACCTCCTACATAAGGTAGCTGAAGAAAGTGACAAGAAAGGACTACAAATAAACTGAATGCATGGTCATCAGTAAAAAGAGCAACGCCAAATCCAAATACAGTTGGGGGATACTGGAATCAAGCAAGTACAAAAATTTAAATACCTAGGAAGTGTTCAATCAGGAGACGGAAAGTGCGACACGGAGATCCGAAGGTGAATTGTCATTGCGAAGGACGCGTTCCAGAAGCTGAGTAAAGTACTAAGACACAAGAAAATTTCACTAGAAACAAAGAAGAGAGTACTAGATTGCTATGTGATGTCAGTTCTTCAATGCGGCAGAGAACGTTGGACAATATCATCGAAGATGAAGAAAAAACTTGAAGCAGCGGATATGTGGCTCTACGGAAGGATTCTGTGGATATCATGGACCGAGTATGTGAGCAATGATGAGGTATTGGAAAGAATGGTAACGAAAAGAAAATTAATAGTGAGCATTAGGAAGAGACAACTGAAGTTCCTGGGACATGCAATGAGGAATGAAGGCTTGGAGAACCTGATAATGAAAGGCCAGATAGAGGGGAAAAAGAGATAGATGAAAGCAGCGGATAACATATTTGAAGGGCCTGAGCAGGTGGATGACAGAACGGGGATTGCATGGTGTAACAGGAGAAAGCGTGTTAAGAGCCACCAAGGATAGGGAGACATGGAAAGCCATGATCGCCTACGTTCTGAAAGGACAGGGCACATAGAAGAAGAATATCTTATTCCATTTATGTATATTTACCTATTGTTTGTTTTTGAGCAATGTAGCTTTTATGATGATTTAACAAAGAGTTACCTAAGATAAGACAGTATAAATAAAATTAACAGCAGTAATTAAAATCTAAGGATAGTTATCTGTAATTTTATTTCTCATAATAAGAGATTTTTCATGTGAATAAACAACAACACGAAAAAAGTTCAGTGGAGCAATCATAAAACTACTCATTTATTAGAATTGCTATTTTCATTTTGGTTGTTTTAGTAATAGCGTTTCGCTTTTCTTTCTGTCTTCTTCAGATGCTAGTCGTATTTGATAACATTAGGAAAACTTTAAGAATGAGAGAGAGAGAGATAGAGAGAGAGGGAGGGAGAGAGAGCTCATTGTCAATGCGAAGTTCTATCTAGGGAAGATTACTCGAATTACTTAATTAGTTAATTCCTCGTGGTAATGTTGATTCTACTTGTTCCACTAATCACTAATAGGGTTTTAACTGTTTGACCTAGGGACTGTAATCACGACTATCAGATAAACTGTATGCAAAATTATTCAAGTTGTGCAATTGTCGAGCATTAAACTGCATGTATGTTCATTTCCGATAAAATGTTCCAATATGTTGTTCAGTTCGATACTAAATCTACAGAGGAGGATCATAACATCGTAGCAGGTGCATTTATTTTTTTTTAATTGCCAAAACTGGCAGCCACTTTGTTGCAAATGCTTCGACAACGACGAGAGGAAATTATGGGAGAGTCAATTAGCCTTTACAGGTTTTATTATCTGACAACAATTGTCCGTGACAAAATCATGGACACGATAACTTGCGATTGAAAAATTCGGAAGTTTCAAAACAAAACCAACCATGGTATTATAATTGCCTTAACATTATTTAAGAATTTTATGAGCCTATAATAAAGAATGTGCGTTGTGGTGTAGTGGATATCGACTCGGAATGACAAATCAGGCATCCGATTTCGAATTCCAGTTGAATTCCTTGCATTCCCTTACACACAAATACCTTTGAGAAAGATGTTAATCCGTCTCTACCCCCCAGTTAAATAATAGGACTGATTGGGTTCTATAGCCTTGGCTGGCAACCAGTCTACCGCAGAAATCAGTAGCAACCTACTGTGGGATAATCTTCTATCCAGTCAGTCATGTCTCTTTCGAGACATGATCGCCCAAAGCATGTATCACGTCTGGCACTTAACTGACTGACTGACTGACTTGATCATGGATAGAGCATCACAAATAATTATATTTACATGTGATTTGTCCTTGATATTGAGAACTTTTACCCATTTATATAGCCTAATGTAAAACTACATTTTCTCATATATATATATATATATA
>JBBBDQ010029995.1:0-112701 GCA_037127315.1 Ascarosepion bandense
ATATATGCATTTAAATGAGATCGAATTGAGATATGTTCTGAGGTCACTTCGATCTCGCTTAAACATACACGGGAACTTACTAAACATACTTTTTGACTACCTAACGTAACATACTTGATGCTTATAACATATATATAACAGCATCATCGACATGTAAAAAAAAAAAAACTAAAAATAATGGAGACATTACAAAAAAAAAAAGAAAGTCCCAACAGTCTCTCTCTCTCTCTCTCTCTCTCTCTCTCTCTCTCTCTCTCTCTCTCTCTCTCTCTCTCTCTCTCTCTCTCTCTCTCTCTCTCTCTCTCTCTCTCTCTCTCTCTCTCTCTCTCTCTCTCTCTCTCTCTCTCTCTCTCTCTCTCTCTCTCTCTCTCTCTCTCTCTCTCTCTCTCTCTCTCTCTCTCTCTCTCTCTCTCTCTCTCTCTCTCTCTCTCTCTCTCTCTCTCTCTCTCTCTCTCTCTCTCTCTCTCTCTCTCTCTCTCTCTCTCTCTCTCTCTCTCTCTCTCTCTCTCTCTCTCTCTCTCTCTCTCTCTCTCTCTCTCTCTCTCTCTCTCTCTCTCTCTCTCTCTCTCTCTCTCTCTCTCTCTCTCTCTCTCTCTCTCTCTCTCTCTCTCTCTCTCTCTCTCTCTCTCTCTCTCTCTCCTCCTCTCTCTCTCTCTCTCTCTAAATATATATATAGTGACAGTGCTAACATATTCAGTTAGATAGGTGTGAGTTTTTAACCCTCACAAACTCACACCTATCTAAATGAATATATATATATATATATATATATATATATATATATTACGGGAATCAACGAATTTCAACGAAACTTGGTTATAAGCAACCGACAATTTGAAATGATTTGTTTGAACATTATTTTTGATCGATACTCATATTTAAGTCGATATTCTGTTTATAATGAAACAGCATTATATATTTTTATCTACCGGCCTGATTATTTACGATAAATTTTTATTACGAAAATGTGTGCCATTCGGCAGGATTCGAAGGGGTCGCAGGTTCGAATCCTGCCGAATGGTACACATTTTCGTAACAAAAATTTATCGTAAATAATCAGGCCGGCACAAATAAATTTATAATACTGTTTCATTAAAAACAGAATATCTACTTAAATATGAGTATCGATCAAAAATAATGTTCAAACAATTCATTTCAATATATATATATATATATATATATATAATTTGTTTCCTTAGCTTTCGGCTCACATGAACCATCTTCAGAGAGGTTACAAGGACGTTAACATAAAAACATCCACCAACAACTACGATTTTATCTTAGAACCAACTTAATAAAAAATTGTCCAAATATTGGAGAATTTTTGTCTTAATTTTCACCTGAAATTAAAGCCAAAATACGATGTTTAAAAAGGCTCACGATTAAACATAACATACATTCATTGTCTCTTATATTTAACAATATATGTTTAGAAAAAAATATATATATATATTTTTATAAATTTTTGTGTCTCTTTTATGATGCTGTTTTTGTTAACTTTCTCGTATATGTTTTCATCATCAATGAGGTTTTTTGTTGTTATATGTGTTCGTCCATGATTACGATTTCCCCACCTTTGTCAGAAGAAAATATGTGTATATCTTTGTTGTTTTTTAATTGCTTTAGGGTTGTTGAATATCTACGAGGAATTGAGATGTCGTTTGTTTTTTTTGTTTTTTTGTTTGTTTGTTTTTTTTTTGTTTTTGTTTTTTTTGGGGGGGGTTGTATGTGGCTGTGTGTATACCTTGGATATAACCTTTGGTGAAATCTGAGTCATTGTTTATTGTTTTTTATGATAAAATCTGTCATGTATATTTTTGCAGTCCGGTGGCAAACATTTGACCGAAGCTTAGGGAAATACTCTCTCTAAATATGACAAAAATTATATAAAAGATATAGTCTTTTACAACAACAAGAAACACATTCAAAAATTACACACTAAATTTAAAAAATTAATTTAAATTAAATTAATTTAAAAAATTAATTAACAACAGCAAGTGGTCCAGGATCAGCAGAAAAGACTTAGTTAATAATTTATCCAAATTCCATCTATCGGATACGCAACTAGAAGCCCTAAGCAGATTTCACCAAAGGGTATATCCAAGGTATACTCACAGCCAGATACAAAAAAACAAACGACATATCAATTGCTCGCAGATATTTAACAGCCCTAAAGGAATGAAAAATCAACAAAGATATACACATATCTTCTGACAAAGGTGAGGGAATCGTAATCATGGACGAACACATATACCAACAAAAAATCAAAGACCTCATTGATGATGATAACATATACGAGAAAATTATCAAAAACAACATCACAAAAGAGACACAAAAATTTATAAACAATATCAAAAAATTATTAAAAATATGTATATATATCAGTCAATCAAGTGCCATACATGATACACGCTTGAGCGATCATGTCTCGAAAGAGTCATGACTGACTGGGTAGAAGAATATCCTGCACCAGGTTGCCATTTCTTTCTGCGGTAGACTGGTTGCCAGCCAAGGCTATAGAACCCAAGCCGTTCTGTTATTAACCGATAACTGTGGGGAAGAGACGGATTAATACATTTCCCTAGGGTATTTTCGCGTAAGTGAATGAAAGGAATTCAACTGGAATTTGAACTCGGCATTCCGATTTCTTGATCCAAGCCGATACACACTGCAACAGAATGCACACACACACACGCACAAAATTACACAACGGTCTTTATTTTAAAAAGAGGAGTATTTTTTCTTCGAATTTACCTCTATGTTTTAGTGACCGCTTATTTAAGTCTTTAAGTGATCTGGTTTCTGTTATATTTTTCTTGGTAATTCAGTAGCACCAGCCCAGAAGATTCAAGGAATTACTGTTTTAGTAAAGTGGGTTTTTCAGTGCCACCGCTTCGCTACCGAATCTGACACAAGGTAAATTTAAAGCAGGTTTAAGGGAAATGTTTAGGACCAATTTGTGAGCCCTATCTTCCTAGAGAATATCTACATGCTTCACTCGCTGTGGACCATTTGGATATTTTTTATGCTCTCTTAACAGATTGATGTAGGGAAGCTGTGATAAGTATAAATTTGCTGATATAAGTGAATCTGTAAGAAAGTGACTATTAAGTATGACTGAACTGTCATTATAGAAGGTTTATCGACCTAATGAATATCTTCATGCTTAATATACTGTGGACCATTTGGATATTTTATTAATAAACGTTTAAAACGCGTCAATATTTTTTATACTTTCTTAACAGATTGATGTAGGGAAGCTGTGATAAGTATAAATTTGCTGATACAAGCGAATCTGTAAGAAAGTGACTTTTAAGTATGCCTGAGCTGCTGTTATAGAAGGTTTCAAGTTTCCAATAGATGTGCCAGTCTCGTAATGACACTATGATTGTAATTTTAGTAACGTGGGTGACAAATTCTTTTCCCATGTCCCTGTTTGTTTGTTTTTTTTTGTTTTTTGTTTTTTATCCAGATGCCACGAAATCGTCCCTTTTCACACACGACAGAAGGAAAAGCATATCCTGCGAGTGGCGACAGAGAGAAGGAGAGAGAGAAAAAAAGGAAGCGAACGACTTCCTTCCGGTTCCTTGCATAATGTTGGACGTAATGTTGAAAGTAAGTTTTCGCGTTTTGCAATTATTTTCTTGCTAATTACAGAGCTTTTGGTTATAGTGAAGAAGTTTTAGTGAGTATGCATGCCGGGTAGGAGCTTATTCCGTCGGAGAGGGGGTATAGTTAAAGAGGATTTTAATTAACCGTAGGTGATTTGTGTGGTGGTGCAGTGAACGTCAGTCCGGAACAAGAATTCGAAGAACCATGTTCGAATTCCAGCAGAATTCATTGCATTCACTTAAACATAAATACCCTTGGGAAAGATATTAATCCGTCTCATCTCCCTCCAGCTATGGGTTAAATAGCAAAACAGATTGGGTTCTATAGTCTTGGATTTCAACTAGTCTACCTAAGAAAGTAATGGCAATTTACTGCAGGAGAATCTTCTGCTCAATTAAAAAATATTCTCGCAGTAGTTTGCCATTGCTTTCTACGGTAGACTGGTTGCTAGCCAAGGCTATAGAACTCAATCTGTCCTGCTATTCAACCCCTAGCTGTAGGAAAAAGAGGTAGATTATATTATTAAGTACTAATTAGTGGGGGATCAGTTTATGCCAATATAAAAACCATCCCCCACTTTATGACCAGTAGAAGCTTTAATTATGCTTCCAACTATTCAATCAGTTGAGTGCCATAGCTAATACACGCTTTGGGTGATCATGTCTCGAAAGATGCATGAATGACTGGGCAGAAGATTATCTCGCAGTAGGTTGCTGTTTCTTTCGGCGGTAGATTGGTTGCCAACCAAGGCTATAGAATCTTATCTGTCCAGCTATTCGACTAATAGCTGTAGGAAGTAGAGCGGGATTATATTATTATGTACTAATTAGTGGGGGATCAGTTTAGTACTTCATCCCAATAGAAAACCGATCCCCCATGATTATGATCAGTAGAAGCGTTAATTATGCTCAACAACTATTCAGTCAGTTTAGTGCCATACGTGATCTACGCTTTGGGTGATCATGTCTTGAAATAGACATGACTGAGTGGGTAGAAGATTATCTCGCAGTAGGTTGCCGTTTCTTTCGGTGGTAGATTGGTTGCTAACCAAGGCTATAGAACCTAATCTGTTCTGCTATTTAAGCCATAGCTGGAAAGAGAAAAGATATTATTACCTTTCCCAAGAGTATTTGTGCGTAAGAGAATGCGAGGAATTTAACTGGAATTCGAAACTGACTCCTCGATTTCTCGTTCCGAGCCGATATCCAGTGCACACAACGCGCATCCAGGTCATCTTTATCCCGTCATTAAATTATTTTCCTTTCATTTCAGTGATCTTATAGTATCTTTAAGTTGGTTTTTGCATTCAATAAATAACAGAATCGTTTTCTACTGCTTATCAACGCTTTTCTGGGTAAGAATTTATGTTGGACATAATAAGGATTTAGTGATATAAGTGTTACTATTTAACCCATAGTTTGTGGGGAGAAACGGCGGATTCATACTTTTCCCAAATATTGTTCCTCGTAAATAAAAATATATCTGTTTGCTGTAATGAAATATCCTACACACCCATTTACCTATGTGGACTTACTAATACAGGGAACTGTATATAGTGAGCACCGCATTCACCGGCGTCTTGCTTCGGAGATTAGAAATGTTTTACTAATCTCTATATAACCACTAATTGTATTCTCTATTGCAATCTTTTCTTTCCGTCGACTATCATGTTGGTTTTTCCTTCCCCTCGAGTAACAACCCTATATACTGTAACCGCTATGGGACCTACCCGTTTTGGACTAAAATGAACTTTTCCTATGATTATGAATACCGGGAGAGCATGCCTCTCGGTGTTCAGCGGAGATGAGTTGAGTCGAGTTACCCCGGTCTAATACTTGGCAGTCCGACTCATGTGTAACGCTCTTTGTATTTGTTCTTTCGTTAAATATATATGTTTTATTAATAGCCGAGTTCGTGTTTTACTTCTGGACCTATCCTGGGTTCACAGCAGTAACCTTTCTGTAGTGTACAACTAGCACGTAGTATTTTCAAGCGATTATCCATCTAGGTACTGACCACGCACGATGTTGCTTAACTTCGATGATCGTACGAGAACGAGTGTTTCAGTGTCATAAGGCTTACTACCTCCTGATACTGAGGATGAAGCAAAAATTTCCTAGCTTTTTTTTTTTTTTTTTACCTTTTATTCATCTGGATCCATACATCATGCCTGAGTCAGAGAAAACTTTCCATTCATTTCTTACGACTTTTGTAAACTTTCATTCTCGTGTTGATGGAGCACTATATACATACAGCATCCCTATCTGCAGTCAGTCAGTTAAGAGCCATACGTGAAACACGCTTGGGCGATCATGTCTCGAAAGAGACATGACTGACTAGGCAGAAGATTATCCCGCAGTATGTTGCCATTGCTTTCTGCGGTAGACTGGTTGCCGACCAAGGCTATAGAACCCAATCTGTCCTGTTATTGGACTCATAGGTAAAGGGAAGGGAAATCTATTATATTATTATGTAGTAATTAGTGGGGGATCGATTTCCTATTGTTATGAAGTAATAAACCGATCCCCCACTTTATGACCAATATAAGCCTTAATCATTATTCCAACTATTATATTCAGACAGTCAGTTAAGTGCCATACGTGAAACACGCTTGGGCGATCATGTCTCGAAAGAGACATGACTGACTAGGCAGAAGATTATCCCGCATTATGTTGCCATTGCTTTCTGCGGTAGACTGGTTGCCAGCCAAGGCTATAGAACCCAATCTGTCCTGTTATTTAACCTATAACTGGAAAGAAGAGACGGATTAAAATCTGTCTCAAGGGTATTTGCGCGTAAGTGAATGCAATGCATTCAACTGGGATTCGAATTCGGCTCCTCCGATTTCCAGTCGGTGTCTAAAATAAACTAACCTGGCGTAGCGTATCCCTCTTTAGACTTGTTTAAATTCAGATTTTATTCTTTGACTGGCTACCGTATTGTTCAAATTACTCCCGTCTAACTGGATACATACTTTTTTTTTATTATTTCAGCCCATGCAGAACAATAAATCAACTAAGAATAAGAATATAGAAGGATTTAATCCATAGCTAAAGAAAAAAATCTTACCTTTTCTAAATAAACGAAACAGATTCAATCAGCAGCGGATGTGCGTTGGGGTGCAATGGATATAGACACGGAACGACAAATCAAGGAGCCGAGTTCGAATTCCAGTTGAATTCAATGCATTCACTTACGCACAAATACCCTTGGGAAAAGTATTAATCCGTCTCTTCCCTCCAGTTATAGGTGAAATAATAAGACAGATTGGGTTCTATAGACTTGGCTGGTAACCAGTCAACCGCAGAAAGTACTGGCAACCTACTGCAAGATAATGTTCTGCCCAGTCAGTCATGTCTCGAAAGAGACATGATCGCCAAGCGTGTATCATGTATGGCACGTAACTGACTGAACACTTACGCCACCCGCACATCCAACATGCAACTTGATTGATGCTCAAACATTTAGCATTGTTTGTGTAAGATCTTTTATTTAGAAGTATTCAGAGCATTATTATCCAGTTACAACTGTATCTTCATTGACTATATATCACATTACATTACCTGTGTATTCGATTATTAAATAACGACTCCGGCTTAGATTTGATTAGTTCTTGTTGCAATCTCTGCCAAATGTTATCCAATTAAAAAAAGAAAAAAAAAACATAAATTTCTGAAAGAATTTCCACGCAGACCTGGTTAGCCACACACAGAAAGATCCGTAATAAACGCAATTTATCCAACAGCAGACGCTTTCAGAATAATTAATGAAAGATTTTCGTTCTGTATCAATTCACGTCTGGTGAAAAATATTATAATCTAATTCACTTTTGTAAAAAGAAATATTTTAAATGTTTTTGAAAGGCTTGTTTACTTTTGGAGCACCCTTTTCCAGAAGTGTTCTGTTGATCTTGAAATCTTGAGTTCAGACAAAATTCACTCTTCATTTATTTTTTGTGCTTCAAAAATGTTTTGTAGAGGAAAAAAAATCAGAGCAGTCACCTTTTAGATTAACTGTGTTTTGACAGTGTCCACGTTTGCGTTGTGGTGCAGTGGTTATCGGTTTGGAACGAGAAATCGGGGAGCCGAGTTCGAATTCTAGTTGAATTCCCTGCATTCACTTACGCGCAAATACCCTTGGGAAAAGGCATCAATCCGTCTCTTCCCTCCAGTTATGGGTTAAATAACAGGACAGATTGGGTTATATAGCCTTAGCTGGCAACCAGTCTACCGTAGGGAAAGTATTGGCAACCTATTGCGGGATAATCTTCTGCCCAGTCTCTTTTGAGACATGATCGCCCAAGCGTGTATCACGTATTGCACTTAACTGACTAATTAGTTGGAAGCATAATTAAAGCTTCTACTGGTCATGAAGTAAGGGATCGGTTTTCTATTGGCATGAAGTAGTAAACTGAGCCCCTACTAATTACTACTTAATAATATAATCTAATATTTGCAGCAAAGCCAATGGCAACGATCTGTTCTCGTTTAATCTTTTCTAATGACAGTTGTCTTGCAAATGTTGAGATAATTTTAGACATGTGATATTATGAAAATTTAACACATAATTCGTTTTTCTTTCTAAGAAAATTACGTTGCCCATAACGTGGTTAGCGATTCAGTGAAGTGCCATACGTGATACACGCCTGGGCGATCATGTCTCGAAAGAGACATGACTGACTGAGCAGAAGATTATCCCACATTAAGTTGCCATTACTTTCTGCGGTCGACTGTTCTCCTTTCTACTAATAGCTGTAGGAAAAAGAGATAGATTATATTATGAAGTACTATTTAGTGGGGGATCAGTTTACGACTTCATGCCAATAAAAAACCGACCCCCCCCACTTTATGACCAGTAGAAGCTTTAATTATGCTTCCAACTATTCAGTCAGTACTTTGGGCGATCAAGTCTCAAAAGAGACATGACCGAATGGTCAGAAGATTATCCCGCAGTAGGTTGCCATTACTTTCCCTACGGTAGACTGGTTGCCAGCCAAGGCTATAGAACCCAATCTGTCCTGTTATTTAACCCATAACTGGAGGGAAGAGACGGATTGATACCTTTTCTCAAGGGTATTTGCGCGTAAGTGAATGCAGGGAATTTAACTAGAATTCAAAATCGGCTCCCCGATTTCTCGTTCCAAACCGATAACCACTGCACCACAACGCAAACGTGGACACTGTCAAAACACAGTTGATCTAAAAGGTGACGTGAAAACATAACAGTCTGCAGACACCCATCCATCAATTGTTACCCTTAACAACAATTCGGTAGACATTTTTACCTGTACCATCTGTCGCTGGACTTAAATCTAAACTTAAAATATCTTCATAGAAGTTTTCGTTCCATGACAACCGATCAATAATTCGTTGTTTATTATCAAGATGTTTAGGGTAGGGGAAAAATACTAAATCTTCTAAAAAATAAATAAATAAAATCCCCCCCACCAAAAAAAAAAACAGTACTTTTTGATAACGAATCGACTGACAACGAATATGTCGGTGAAACGCATTTCCAGTATATTGTTGACAAATTATCAGACTACTGATTTTCGAAAGTCGGTCAAGCAAAAATAATTTTTGCACACAGGGGTTTATTTAAACACGGCTAAAATACATTTTATTTTTTCCAATTTAAATTGCCCTAATTTTCTTGTGCATTGAAGTAAAGATTAAGAGGCAATTTTATATCAGTCCAAAATATTTCTCTCTCTCTCTCTCTCTCTCTCTCCTTATCTTCCTCATTCTATTTCTCTCACTCCCTTTGTTTTCCATTCCCCCTTCACGGTTGTATATACCTATATAGCTATCCACAGACAGATCTGTTTCGCTGTATTACAGCACATCAGTACGATTAGACATCCGATTGCTTCTAGCTAGGATTAAAACCCGACCGAATTGACATTAGTCGGCGATTCTACCTCTGAGCTATGGCGCTCTGTAGAAAAAAACGGACTTCAGCGTGTTATATACAATATAAACATACGCCAGTAGCCGAGAGTATTCAAATTCATAACTGAATAAACGATGCGTATGTTCGTGAGCAGCTACTGTTTTTTCAAAGTCTACCATTCCTCCAAGGGGTTCAATCGAAGTGTGAGAGCGTTAATAGTCATAACTCGTTTACAAATGAAATACATACATACATACATATATATATATAATTTGCAAACGAGTTATTACGCAACCTAGGTTTCTATCTTTCGATGCATTCAGGCGATTTATAATAAAATTTCTACAATATAATTGTAACGAACACTTTTTAATACAACTGTGTACTCGTCAAATTAAATATGACAAAAAACTATATATATATATATATATTCCATTTTTAAACGAGTTATTCCACAACCCAGGTTTCTACCATGAGTGGTGTTTTCAGGTAATTTTTGAAAACTGATTTTACCTTTTACCGTTTTTTCTTTTTAAGAACGTTGTTGTAACTGTGTTTTACTTGAACGTTCACGTGGCAGGAAATTTATGAACGCACAATTTTTAAATCCAAACCGATTATGGCGTTTTCATCCGTGGTTGTATGAACCTAAGTGATATTTCTTAGTGTGGATGCATTTAGTCATAATTTCCTTTCATTTATTTCATATATATATATATATATATATATATATAGTTTTTTTCATGTTTAAACCTAATCTTTAGGTTAAGTGTACTGTGTTTATCGGCTCGGAACAAGAAATCGGGGAGCCGAGTTCGAATTCCAGCTGAATCCATTGTATTCACTGACGCGCAAATACCCTTGGGAAAGGTATTAATCCGTCTCTTCCTTCCATTTATGGGTTAAATAGCAAGACAGATTGGGTTCCATAGCCTTGGTCGGCAACCAGTCTACCGCAGAAAGCCATGGCAATCTACTACGGGATAATCTTCTGCCCAGTCAGTCATGTCTCTTTCGAGACATGATCGCCCAAGTGTGTATCACGTATGGCACTTAACTGACTGATTTATATTTTGCTGGTTAATGTTGCATTGTGGGTAGGTCTATAGCCTCATTCTGACGGATACTCAGTGGGTTGTTATCTAAACTTGTTTATAAATTGAACTTTGTCTCTTTCTCTCTCTCTCTCTCTCTCTCTGTGTGTGTGTGTGTGTCTGTTAACTGTAGACTCCGAAAAGGCAGAACCAATTTTCTTGAAAATTTACACGGTCGTACTATAAGCATCTGCGAGTGTTCTTAGCTAGGTTTTGTATCGAGGTACCCCCGATAAATATCGAAAATCGATAATCGAAAAAATTCGGGTTATAGAACGAGTGGTCCGATTTTTTGCAAATTTGATACACTCATAGGCAAAGACATAAGAAACTATATTCAGAAGCTGCAAGGTTGCAGTTCTTACAATAGTGCAGAAAATCGATAACATATATATATATATATATATATATATATATATATATATATATAAAAGGCAAGATGTTTGTGTGTATGTGTGTGTTTATCTGCCTGTATATCTGTATTTTTTTTTTTTCATCCATTTTATTTTAGTTTTTGCTTCGGTATTGGCTTTAAGTAGGTATAATTGTAGTTCTTAGTCTCAGCCATGATACCATTTATTCAGAGGACTTATTTGACATACATCCATTCATTTTTCTTTCAGTCTACGGTTTCGCTTTAACTGGAAACAACTATTGCTTTTTAGTTTTTCGTGCCAAAGAGTCTGAGCTCCAGGACCATGGATTAGTTTTAAATCTTTTATTACACCCGAGCAACACCGGGCTATACTGCTAGTGTTTCAAATAATTCTAAGGCCCATTGAATTGAAATAATTTTTATTGTGTCCTTGTTACTTTCTTATTGATTATTCGTTGTTGATTGCTATGATTACCTTTACGCATCCATACTTCGTTATTTTGTTTATTATTCACCTGATTCTTTTTACTTATAAAAGCCAAAAAGTTGTGTTAAGTACAACAAATAATAGAATGATAGTCCAAATGTAAATAATGATAATAGCATTAATAGCATTAGGTACGCCTAACGTGGGAGGATCTTCGAGATAATGTCGTAAAGGCAGTGAGCTAACGCTAAATTGCAAGAAGAGTTTATGTATCGTTGTCTAAAAGAGAAACGCTTCCAGAGGCTATAGAACCCAATCTGTTCTGTTATTTAACCCATAACTGGAGGGAAGAGACGGATTAATACCTCTCCCAAGAGTATTTGCGCGTAAGTGAATGCAATGTATCCAACTGGAATAGAACCCAATCTGTCCTGTTATTTGACTCATAGGTAAAGGGAAAAGAAATCTATTATATTATTATGTAGTAATTAGTGGGGGATCGGTTTCCTATTTTTATGAAGTAATAAACTGATCCCCCACTTTATGACCAATATAAGCCTTAATCATTATTCCAACTATTATATTCAGTCAATCAGTTAAGTGCCATACGTGATACACGCTTGGGCGATCATGTCTCGAAAGAGACATCACTGACTGGGCAGAAGATTATCCCGCATTATGTTGCCATTGCTTTCTGTGGTAGACTGGTTGCCGACCAAGGCTACAGAACCCAATCTGTCCTATTATTTAACCCATAACTGGAGGGAAGAGACGGATTAATACCTTTCCCAAGGGTATTTACGCGTAAGTGAATGCAATGAATTCCACCTGTAATTCGAACTCGGCTCCCCGATTTCTCGTTCGGAGCCGATATCCAATGCACCACAACGCACATCCGCGGAAAATATACTAAGTGACTAAAAGTAGAGAAAGTCGTGGAGCGTCATAATCACCTATGTCCTGAAGAGATACAGCACATGAAAGAAGAAGACCCTTGAAATATCAATGTGAACCGTCCTATTTTTAATACAATGGTTATTTACGGGTTAATGATAAAATGTAAAATCAATCTTCTTTTAGAATGTAAGACGAAACTTAATCCCTCTTACGTTGGCGTGGCACTAAAAACACTTTGGTCGATATTTGAAAGAAACAAAATTTGCTCACATTTTAAAAGTGCATTTTTTTTTTGTTTGTTTACACATTGCTAAACCATCAATTTTCTTTTTCTAATTGAGTGGGGCACCGGATATGAAAAATTTACAAGAACTTTTATAATTCAAATAAACATCCTTTGCTGGAAAAAAAATAGCAAATTTATTAGCTTGGGACAGAATAAACAAACATATTTTCTCTTGTATTTATTACTAGCAGTATAGCCCGGCGTTGCTCGGGTGTAATGAAAGCTTTAAAACTAATCCATGGTCCTGGAGCTCAGACTCATTGGACGTTGGCACAAAAGACTAAAATGTTTCCAGTTAAAGCGAAACCGTAGACTGAAAGAAAAATAAATGGTTGTAAGTCAATTTTTTATTTCCTGGTATCGATTTGTACATATATATATTATCGATTTTCTGCACTATTGTAAGTACTGCAATCTTGAAACTTCTGAATATCGTTTCTTATGTCTTTGTCTATGAGTGTATCAAATTTGATTAAAATCGGACCACTCCTTCTATAACCCGATTTTTTCGATTATCGATTTTCGATATTTATCGACACAAAACCTAGCTAAGAACACTCGCAGACGCTTATAGTACAACTGTGTATGTTTTCAAGAAAATCGGTTCAGCCGTTTCGGAGTCTATAGGTAACGGATACTCACACACACACACATACACACACACACATTCACACAGACAAAGTTCCATTTATAAATAAGTTAGATGATCAACTGTTTGCTTCATTAACTTCTGTTTGGGAAGCCAGAGACTTTACTCACTTAAAGTGCCCTATCTGGTCTTTTAAATGTGGGAAGAACTGTAGAACTAGCACACTACTCAATAAATCCCGGGCCCAATTAATAAAGCAACTTTTAGGCAAAATTCGACTTTATTAATCAACATAGTCTCTTTCTATGGTAATACACTGATTCCAACGCTTTTCTAACAATCGATGCCTTTTTTGTCGAACGATTTCTCTTTGGTCTCAAAATACACCTCAGTTTCTGATATCACTTCTTCATTGGAGCCAAATCTCTTTCCCTGGAGCATTCTTCTAGGGTTTACAAACAGCCAGTAGTCGTTGGGGGTCAGCTCTGAAGATTATAGTGGATACGGAAGCAATTTGAAATGCATGTCATGTGGTTTTGCTATCGTTGCGATCGACTTGTGACACGATGCGTTGTCTTGGTGAAAGATCACTTTTTTTCTTCCTCGTTTGTCGCCGTTTTTTTGGCAATTTCTTTCTTCAAACACACCAATAATGCTAAATAATATTCGCTATTCATGTTTCTTTCTTTCTCAAGGTAATCGATGAACAAAACATCTTGCGCATCCCAAAATACGGAGGCGAAAACCTTACCTGCTGATGTTTGCGTGTTTGGTCGCTTTGGACGGCTTTCAACTGCTGCTGTCTACTCAGCTGACTGCCGATTTGACTCCAGAGTAAAGTGGTGGATCCATGTTTTACCTATTGTCACATATTTACACAAAAAACCTTGTTGCGTTGAAATAGTTGCAAACAAGGCTCTGAATAATCGAAGCGTTGTTGTTGTTAATCGATTGTGAGCAAACGCGGCAGCCACTTTGAATACAGCTTTCTCATTGACAAATGTTCATGCAAAATGATGAATACGCTGCCTTCTGATATGTTCAGCTCTTCTGCTATCATACGCAACGTCAATTTACGATCAGCCAAAACGAGTTTGTCTATTTGTGTGTGTGTGTGTGTGTGTGTGTGTGTGTGTGTGTGTGTTTTCCGGGACAACTGTCAATTTTGGGTGACCTAAGCGTGCAGCCTCATTTGTGTCTGTACGACGGGGTTTAATGTCAGCATACCACCTCTTAACCGTTTTCAACACTTATTAAGTCATTATTTTGCTTGAGCAGTTTTTTTCCCAAAAGAAAGCAATGCTGTATCAACACACGAATTTCAGACTTTTCCATTGTTATGAAAATTTGCAACAGTAGCTTCACTCAATGTTGTGGATCCGGGGTTAGATCCAATAAATAGACAACGCAGAGTAATGCGTTAGAAAACGCAATATATTGAAGAGGAATGTATACAGAGAACGTTGTACAATACGGTTAGTCGAATACAAGAGAATACGAGACGTGAGACTTGGCAATGTTAACCTCAGGACTAGATCGCTGGGATACACTAACTCTGTTAACGCTCTGTAGTCCACTAATGACTACTACTATATATAGTCTTAGGAAGAGTCCATATTAGTGTAAATAGGGAAGGTGCCCCAACACTTAAACAAAGGTAATTTGTAAACTATTAATCTGATTGTAAACTATTGATCTGATTACGTCGCACTTGAAATTTTCATAAAAATAGTGTGACCTTTTTTTTTATTGGTGGTGCCATCATTATGTCAGGCCCGGGACGCAAGTATACGGAAAGCGAGATCCACAGGCAAAAAGTACGAGAAAAGAAGAGAAGCTGATAGAGTATAAGATTCGGTTACATTTGATTGTTTTCCCTGTAAATGATGGCAACTTATTTCTAGTCTAGTCAGGTAAGTACCATACGTGATACACGCTTTGGGCGATCATGTCTCGAAAGAGACATCACTGACTGGGCAGAAGATTATCCCGCAGGAGGTTGCCATTGTTTCTGCGGTAGACTGGTTGCCAGCCAAGGCTATAGAACCTAAACTGTCCTTCTATTCAACCCATAGCTGTAGAAAGAAGAGGAAGATTATATTATTAAGTATTAATTAGTGGGGGATCAGTTTACAACTTCATGCCAATAGAAAATCGATCCCCCACTTTATGACCAGTAAAATCTTTAATTATGCTTCCAACTATTCAGTCAGTTATGTGCCATATGTGATACGCGTTTTGGGCGATCATGTCTCGAAAGAGACATCACTGACTGGGCAGAACATTATCCTGCAGTAGGTTGCCATTGCTTTCTGCGGTAGACTGGTTGCCAGCCAAGGTTATAGAACCCAATCTGTCTTGTTATTTAACCCATAACTGGAGGGAAGAGACTGATTAATTCCTTTCCCAACGGTAATTGCGCATAAATGAATGCAAGGAATTCAGCTGGAATTCGAACTCGGCTCCTCGATTCCTCGTTCCGAGTCGATATCCACTGAACCACAAGCTAGTAGGTCTATTAAATTCATGCAGAAGTGGCACCAGGGAGCTAAGAATCTATAGAAGTATTGTAGAAAAGACAGGGAGAAGACATCTCGTCGGTGAGAAAGTGACTAGAGTCGAGATGCCAGGTCAGGATCTATTACATTGCAGATTCTACTTTAGATTTTGTCAAGAACCCCAAGATTAATAGGTTCATCGAACTAAATTTATGTTGATACTGCTACACATGCGCACGTTATATATATATATATATATATATATATATATATATATATATATATGTGAAAAGTGTATGTATATAATTATAAATATCAATATATATATATATGCAATTTGTTATATATATTATTATTTCTAGTGCTCAATATCAGTGATAGAGCTAACATAAATATGTGTGTATATATATATATATATATATATATCGAGAGAGAGAGAGAGAGAGAGAGAGAGAGAAAGAGATGATTGTAGATTATTCAGAGTAACTGATTGTGAAATTGAATGTATTATTAGAAAGAAGAAATTGTGATGTATGCTTATATATATATATATATATATATATATATATATAATCAAATTAGATATAATATCGTCCAGTACTTATCAAAGGTCACCTCAAGAAATTCGTTATTTTCCAATTACTTGTCTGGACACTTGGCAGAAATTCTGTTAAATGTGCTATACATGAACAAATATAATTTTACCTCTAGTAAATGCTATTCTTAATAGCTAGCATTGCGATTTCGGTTTATTTCATTGCACTCACTCACACACACACCCATACCCAACCACCAACGAACATACACACTTTTACATGTATAATGGTGAGAGAGAGAGGAAGAAAGACAGATATACACTGCCGGCCATAATTATTAGGTCACCTTAGTTTTATAAAAATTATGTATTTCATACTATTTTTAGTATTTATTGTCAAGTGGTTAATTTGAAATGAAAATAGAATGGTTCTTTTGTTATTATTACTTTGCAAACTTTTACAAGGCAACCAGGAAAACTTTGCTTCGGCCAGCCAACAAGAAGAGACTAGCATAGGGAAGAGAGCACAAAAATGGACACCAGGACAGTTTATTTGATGTACATGTTATTGTGCAGTAGTAAAAAAAGAACAATCCAGTCATGTATTAAATGCATGAAAACCGTAGATAATTCTACATGTATTTATGTTTTTTGAAATTTGGAAATGCCAAATTCTCTGATAAAGCTTTAATAAAAGTAAAAATATAAAATGATTGATAAACATTTCTTATTCTTTCTTTAGCTTATCTTATATATATATATATATATATATATATATATATATATATATATATAGTCACTTAAGTGCCATGCGCGATACATGCTTTGGCCGATCATGTCTCGAAAGAGACATGACTGACTGGGCAGAAGATTATCCTGCAGTAGGTTGCCATTGCTTTCTGCGGTAGACTGGTTGCCGACCAAGGCTATAGAACCCAATCTGTCCTATTATTTAACCCATAACTGGAGGGAAGAGACGGATTAATACCTTTCCCAAGGGTATTTGCGCGTAAATGAATGCGAGGAATTCAACTGGAATTCGAACTCGATTCCCCGATTTCTTGTTCCGAGCCGATATCCACTGCACCACAACGCACATCCCCATATATATATATATATATATATATATATATATATATATATGTATATATATATATATAGAGAGAGAGAGAGAGAGAGAATAAAATGTATGAGACGCCGTGAACGTTTTCTTTAAAGTGTATATTTATTGTTTTTGTTATTATATATGTTATGATACATTAAGTGTCCATAATGGTATATATATATGCGAGTTTTATGTCTATATCTGATAACCTTCAATGTCAGCCACGTTGATGAATGGCACCGACGGATTCGTTTATTTATTTATTTCTCTCTCTCTCTCTTTCTCTCTCTTTCTCTCTCTATTTCTCTCTCTCTCTCTCTTACTCTCTTCCAATCTCTTTGTTTTCGCTTTCTCCCGCGCGCGTCACATCTAAAACCATTTTCTGACCCTGATATCAATTTGCAAAAATTCCTATCACTGTTTATCTTTCAGTTGACCTGCTTACGAACAGAAGCTGAAAAGCTGCCGGCTCTATAGCCAAACCCAAATCTAATCAAAATGTCAAACGATCGGATTTTTAGACTGGGAGGATTCCTTAAACGAACAGGGAACGTAAAAGTTGAATAAAAATCCGACTGATTGAGAAATATCTAAACTTATTTATAAATGGAACTTTGTGTGTGTGTGTGAACCGATTTTCTTGAAAATGAACACGGTTGTGCTATAAGCGTCTGCGAGTGTTATTAGCTAGGTTTTGTGTCGAGGTACCCCCAATAAATATCTAGGATCGATAATCGAAAAAAATCGGGTTATAGAAGGAATGGTCTGATTTTAATCAAATTTGATACACTCATAGACAAAGAAATAAGATATTCAGAAGTTTCAAGGTTGCAGTTCTTACAATAGTTCAGAAAATCGATAATATATATATATATATATAAGGCAAGATGATTGTGTGTGTCTGTTTATCTGTCTGTATGCCCTTTATACAAATCCAGAAATTTTATCACTTATGGCACTTAACTGACTGAACTTGCATCCCATGCTCCTTTCTCTGCCCACCTCACTTTCATCAGTATTCTCATCCTTCTCTTACCCTCTTCCTGACACCCCTGTAATCTGTCACACTTTTTGATAACATTCCCCCTACACAACAGTGTCGGTAAAATGTCTTGCTTGGGGCGACATGATTATAAAAGAACAAACAAAACATCATAGCTCTGTTTAAACTAAAGTGAGTATTGTTTTATTAACACCTGAATAATATATTAATAAATATATATATATAACTATATATTCATATATATCTGCCCATGTACACACGCATATATATATGCCCATATATACACGCATATATATATAGGTAGATGTAGATATAGATATATGTATATATATCCAACATTTATTTAAATGTACATATGTATATATATATATATATATATATATATATATATGTGTGTGTGTTTACTATATCACAGAGAAACACTAGGCTACTAATTGATGATCAATGTGACCAGACCAGAAACACCTCCCAGAACCTACTCTCAGAATGACAAGACCAAGATTATGTTCAATCCACTGGCCCCACCATCCAATGACATTGGACCCCAAGTCCATAAGAAATAATTTATAAAACCATTAGTTTATACAGACAAGCTCATACACACTCATAATATATATATATATATATATATATATATATATATATAACAACTTAACACTATATATATATATATATATATATATATATAACAACTTAACACTATATATATATATATATATATATATATATATATAAGTTGTGATAATGTTTAGTGGCAAGATTGTTATTTTCAGTAGTTTTACAGATAAAGGTTAGGGTCTGGGTTAGGGTTAGATAAAGCGTATTTTGGCGAGAAAGATTTTTTATCGTAAAGTGCTCGATATCTTGGTTAAGGTAGAGTGTTGACAGAATTAATGAAGAAAGGTTTGTCACTTAACTGAGCAGGTTCACGCCGAATTCGAAGTTTCATGAGGACACTGTTTTCATACCGTGACTCTTCAGGGCTAACTTTTTTTGATCCACAATATATATATATATATATATATATATATATATATATATCCGAGTAAGTACAGAATGAGGATAGAACATTTTTTCCCGTCCAAAACATTAATTTAAAACAGTGCTCGGTCAAAACGAAAGACACATTCCCTTAATTATCAATAACCCCAACCAACCCCCACAACAACAACGAACCAAATATAAACAAAGGATGATTCCAACACTTGCTCTTTCCTCCTGATGAAATGTTGGACTCCCAACATTGAAACAAGCATATGATTTTAGAGAAGAGGACATATATAGAAAAAATTATGTACATGTTCTAAAACATAATTTATTATATATATATATATATATATATATATATATATATATATATATATATATGAATAGATTTTACAATGGTTTATTAATTCATAGTAACACTACACAAAAATTTTCGCGTTTCGGAGCTAACCATTTATTTTGGTCGCTTCTCTTCGGGTGATCAAGTTGGTATGAAAATTATCTGGTAAAAAAAAACAAAAAACGTTTATTTGTGGTGAATTTGTTTTTTTTTAGGTGAAAGTGGGGTGGGGATGTGATTTGGATTCAGTTGACCTTAGTAAAGTCTTAGAGTTAGGTGTTTGGGGGGAGGTGGCAATATAACGTTTTACGTTTGTATCGAGCACTCTTTATAAAAGTAAATGCATGAACAACAGGTTAAAAAACCTACGAGTTCCACAACTTTGTAATATATATATATGTATATATATATATATATCGATTGATTGAATTGATTGAGATATGGCAGATCGAAAAACACTATATATATATTTTTTTTAATCGTATCACCACGAGCAAGGTGGTAATGCCACTGATGTGCAGGGGGCTACGTAATAGTGAAAAGATTGGAAAAGTGAAAGCTGGAAACCACATCCTAAACAGGGAACAAGGGATGAACCTCTTAAACTGTTCAATAGACGTGGGTGGAGTGTGAACCGGGCGATAGATAGATCTATCTACTCCAATTGAAAAAAAAAACGAAAAAACAAAATGAGAAGATTGGAAAAGAGAAAGCCGGAAACCATATCCTAAACAGGGAACAAGGGATGAGCCTCTTAACCTGTTCAATAGACGTGGGTGGAGTGTGAACCGGGCGATAGATAGATCTATCTACTCCAATTGAAAAAAAAAAACGAAAAAACAAAATGAGAAGATTGGAAAAGAGAAAGCCGGAAACCACATCCTAAACAGGGAACAAGGGATGAACCTCTTAACATGTTCAATAGACGTGGGTGGAGTGTGAACCGGGCGATAGATAGATCTATCTACTCCAATTGAAAAAAAAAACAAAAAAACAAAGTGAGAAGATTGGAAAAGAGAAAGCCGGAAACCATATCCTAAACAGGGAACAAGGGATGAGCCTCTTAACCTGTTCAATAGACGTGGGTGGAGTGTGAACCGGGCGATAGATAGATCTATCTCCTCCAATTATATATTGATTATGTAATTACTTAGTTTTGGTCATAATTAAATTAGATACGTACACAGTTGTATTAAAAATGTTCAATGAAATTATATAGTAGAACTTTTGAATATTTTTCATTTATAAACGAGTTATTAAGCGACCTAAGTTTCTACTGAAACATTTTGTACAACCAAACATTTTGTACAACCAAACATTTTAAACAACCAAACATTTTGTACAACCAAACATTTTGTACAACCAAACATTTTGTACAACCAAACATTTTATACAACCAAACATTTTGTACAACCAAACATTTTGTACAACCAAACATTTTGTACAACCAAACATTTTATACAACCAAACATTTTGTACAACCAAACATTTTATACAACCAAACATTTTGTACAACCAAACATTTTATACAACCAAACATTTTATACAACCAAACATACAAAACAGGCAAATAAACAAAGATAATAGGAAACGAAATATAATAACTGGTTCAACTCACCGTTTAACTTAAAAGTAAAATCCAAAATAGGACAAATATTTTTTTTAAAACTGAACGATAAACACTTTCCAAAAAGCTCAGAACTAAACAAATTTTTTTAATAAGAATGCATTCCTACATTACAAGCTGTAGTAGTAATTAAGAACATTTCATAAAGAAACAAAATGCCAGAAATTTAAATAGTTTAAATTTAAACAAGATAATTAATAAAGAATGTAATTGCAGGAACAAAAATATATGCCCATCCAAGGAAGTCATTTCCAAAGCAAAATTACACGACGTAAATAATAAAAAACTTAACATATTTTTGATCAACCAAGGATACTTTTAAGACCAGATGGTTCAATCACAGGTCTACATTTAAAATAGAAAACTTTAAAAATTATACAAAATATAGATTATAGTGAAAGCAGCCAAGCTTTACAACGGTGGCAAAATATGTAGAGTGTGTCAGGAAGAAAAGTTAGCTATATGAATGAAAGAGCAGAAATGAGGACTAAGTGCAACCTTACCATAAAATACATATTAGGTTCATACAACCATGGATGAAAACGTTATAATTTCTTCTAATTTTAAAAATTGCGCGCTCAAAAATTCCCCGTTACATAAGCGTCCATAAGAATTCCCGATACTTGAGTGTTCTTAAAATAATTTAAAAAAAAATGGTAATATCAGTTATTACAAATCGAATGAAGACACCACTCATGGCAGAAACATAGGTCGCGTAATAACTCGTTTACAAATGAAGAATATATATATATATATATATATATATATATATATATATATATATATATATCTGTGTGTGTATGTGTGTGTGTGTGTGGCGCGTCTTAGACCTCTCGACCACGAATGATGATCAGTCTAAACGAAGTCAAATTAAGCCTATAACACAATTTTCGATTCATCGTAATAACCATATCTGCTCTGAAATGTATCGTAATGTCAACAAATGTAAACATGTTATGGAAATTAACGAAGATTAACGAAACTGGTTATAAACAACCGATATTATATATATATATATATATGTGTGTGTGTGTGTGTGTGTGTGTGTGTGTGTGTGTGTGTGAAAGAGAGAGAGAGGATGTGTGTGTGTGTGTGTGTGTGTGAAAGAGAGAGAGAGGATGTGTGTGTGTGTGTGTGTGTGTGTGTGTGTGTGTGTGTGTGTGTGTGTGTTTATTTATTTTTACCGGCCTGATTATTTACGATAAATTTTTCTTACGAAAATGTGTGTCATCTATTAAGGTTTTACTATTTTGAGTGCCCCAGTATTTATTTTATTATGAACAGTGCTCAATATAAGAAATATTATAGAGCTTAATATAATCATATAGTTCTGAATTAATTGTACATTGCGACACGGAAATATATATGTATATATATATTAATATACTAGCAGTATAGCCCGGTGTTGCTTGAGTGTAATGAAAACTTTAAAACTAATCCATGGTCCTGGAGCTCAGACTCTTTGGACGTTGGCACGAAAGACTAAAAAGCAATAGTTGCTTCCAGTTAAAGCGAAACCGTAGACTGAAAGAAAAATGAATGGATGTAAGTCAAATTTTGAAGTTTGATGAGAATCGGATAAAATTTGTGTAATTGTATAAAGGACATCCAAACAGATAAACAGACACACACACAAACATCTTGCCTTTATATATATATATATATATATATATATATATATATATATATATATACGCTCTCACACTATGATTGAGCACTCTGGAAGAATGGTAGTCTTTGAAAAACAGTGGCTACTCTGGCGTGTACGCATCGCTCATTCAGTAAAATGAATTAGCGCACTCTGGCTATTAGGCGTGTATAATGATAATATACGCGCTAAAAGGTCTGCCTTCTTCTACCGAATGCCCATAGCCCAGAGGTAGAATCGCCGACTGGCGCCAATTCGGTCGGGTTTCAATCCTGGGTTAAAAAGCAATCGGAGTCTAACCGTACTGATGAGCTGTGATACAGCGAAAGAGATCTGTCTGCGGATGACAGTATATATATATATTATCGATTTTCTGCACTATTGTAAGAACTGCAACTTTGAAAATTCTGAATATCGTTTCTTATGTCTTTGTCTATGAGTGTATTAAATATGGTTAAAATCGGACCGCTCCGATTTTTTCGATTTTCGATATTTATTGGGGGTACCTTGACACAAAACGTAGCTAAGAACACTCGCCGACGCTTGTAGTACAACTGTGTAAATTTTCAAGAATATTGGTTCAGCCGTTTCGGAGTCTATAGGTAACGGACACACACACACACAAACACACACACACACACACACACACACACACACAGACAAAGTTCCATTTATAATATAAATTTAGATATTTCTTCAGTCATCTTTCCTTCATTCATCAGTTATTAAATGCGACCCACCAGGAAAATTTAGTTATTTTTTTTATTAAGATTCTGCAGCCTAAATTTTTTCTGTTTTTTTTATGATTTCAGAAATATAAAAATTGATCCTAATTTTTATTGTCCCCAAAGTTATTTTTAAGTGTTTCTTTTTTAAAACTCTGGTTCTGTTTCTTTTTTAAAACTCTGGTTCTGTTTCTTTTTTAAAACTCTGGTTCTGTTTCTTTTTTAAAACTCTGGTTCTGTTATTTTCACTCAGGTTTTAACTGTTACGCCGTAATTTAATTTTGTGTTGTTTCTATAAATGGATCGTTCATTCCAATTCTGCTATTCTGTTCCTTCTCCTATTCTGTGAGTAATTGGAATCCGCGTGAGCATCATTCTATTTTTTTTTTTAAATTTGCAATTTTAAATTTGTTTTTTTAATTACTAACTTAAATTATGGTTAATTTTCATATTCCTTAACTGCTACAAAATTGAAAAAAAATAGGATGCTGGAAAAACTAATTATGAATTTAAAAAATAATAAAATCTTCCTTGTTGGTTGTATCCAATCTAAACTTATTTATAAATGGAACTTTGTGTGTGTGTGTGTGTGTGTGTGTGTGTGTGTGTGTGTGTGTGTGTGTGTAGACTCCGAAACGGCTGAACCGATTTTCTTGAAAATTTGCACAGTAGTACTATAAGCGTCTGCGAGTGTTCGTAGCTAGGTTTTCTGTCGAGGTACCTCTAATAAATATCAAAAATCGATAATCGAAAAAATCAGCTTATAGATGGAGTGGTCCGATTTTAATCAAATTTGATACACACATAGACAAAGACATAAGAAACGATATTCCGAAGTTTCAAGGCTGCAGTTCTTACAATAGTGCAGAAAATTGATAATATATATATATATATATATATATATAAGGCAAGATGTTCGTATGTGTGTCTGTTTATCCTTTATGCAAATCCACAATTTTTAACCGAGTCTTACCAAACTTCACAGAAATATTCTTTAGGCTGAGACTGAGCTCTAGGATCATGGATTAGTTTTAAAGCTTTCATTAAACCCGAGCAACGCCGGGCTATACAGCTAATATATATATATATATATATATATATATATATAAGGTGCGATTGGTAAATTGTCGCAATTATTTTATTATTTCAAATATTCTTTAGGCTGAGACTGAGCTCTAGGATCATGGATTAGTTTTAAAGCTTTCATTACACCCGAGCAATGCTGGGCTATACTGCTAATATATATATATATATATATATATATATATATATATATTCCAAAAAACACATATATGAATTTTTCATTTATTTGATTAAACATTATTTTTAACGGATACTCCTATTTGAACAGAAACCCCTTTTTTTTTTAATATTTTTAAAATTAAACACTATTTTTATTTATATCTACTGGCCTGCAAAATCGTAAAAATCTTGCTCAGTTGTAATGAAAGCTTTAAAACTAATCCATGGTCCTGGAGTTCAGACTCGGCCTAAAGAATATTTGAAATAATAAAATAATTGCGACAAATTACCAATCGCACCTAGTATATATATATATATATATATATATATATATATATATATATATATATATATATATATATACTACCAGTATATATACTACCGATATGGCCCGGCGTTGCTCAGTTGTAATGAAAGCTTTAAAACTAATCGATGTTCCTGGAGTTCAGACTCGGCCTAAAGAATATTTGAAATAATAATATAATTGCGACAAATTACCAATCGCACCTAGTATATATATATATATATATATATATATATACTACCAGTATATATACTACCGATATGGCCCGGCGTTGTTCAGTTGTAATGAAAGCTTTAAAACTAATCGATGTTCCTGGCGTTCAGACTCGGCCTAAAGAATATTTGAAATAATAATATAATTGCGACAAATTACCAATCGCACCTAGTATATATATATATATATATATATATATATATATATATATATATACTACCAGTATATATGCTACCGATATGGCCCGGCGTTGCTCAGTTGTAATGAAAGCTTTAAAACTAATCCATGGTCCTGGAGCTCAGCCTCTTTGGACGTTGGTACGAAAAACTAAAATAAAAATAGCTGTTTCCAGTTAAAGCAAAACCGTAGACTGAAAGAAAAATCAATGGATGTAAGTCAAATTTTGATTTCCTGGTATCGATATCAAATAAGTTTTTTTCGTCGTAAACTCAATTTTGAAGGCTAAATAAGTCCTCTGAGCAAATGGTATCATGACTGAGACTAAGAACTACAATTATACCTACTTAGGCAAGATGTTTGTGTGTGTGTCTGTTTATCTGCCTGTATGTCTGTATTTTTTCAGCCTTTTTATTTTAGTTTTTGCTTCGGGTTTCGCTCTAAGTAGGTATAATTGTAGTTCTTAGTCTCAGCCATGATACCATTTACTCAGAGGACTTATTTAGCGTTCAAAATTCTTTTTACGACGAAAGAAATTATTTGATATTGATACCAAGAAATCAAAACTTGACTTACATCCATTCATTTTTCTTTCAGTCTACGGTTTCGCTTTAACTGGAAACAACTATTGCTTTTTAGTCTTTCGTGACAACGTCGAAAGAGTCTGAGCTCCAGGACCATGGATTAGTTTTAAAGCTTTCATTACACCCGAGCAACGCCGGGCTATACTGCTAGTTGTTTTAGAAGTGTATTTAGCACAAAACGAAAGCGGAACAGCAACAGGGCACAGGCAAGTATTGACAATAAAGATTGTGCAAAATAACCCTCGGAGAAACATCATTAAATATCGAAAAAGATGACATCAGCATCACAGAATTATATCGCTTGATAACATTTTAAACGCACTGGTGGTTTGCTGTATTATATCTGAAAATTTTCGGCTTAATGAATGTCAGTCCTACCAGGGAACAAAACGAAAATGCGCGCAATACACAATTATCGAGAATAAACCTAAGACCAGAAGAAACTTTATAATATCAATCCTTCTTTTTCTCGGTTATTAATTTCCTCACACCCGAAACAGAGACTTCAGTTGGTCTACAGAAGGATACTGTGTATACCATAACAATAGCCTATGATTAACAAGACGTTTTAATTTAAGAAAAATATTTAAAAAAAAGAAAAATATTCTAAGAAACGGAGAAATCGTTGAAATATCTCTAACAAGAACGAGGAAAGAAGAGTTGGAAATTTTGAAAAGCGCAAGTCATAATGAAGTCAAGTGAGGCATAAGGCGAGTAATCTATATAACGAGCCTTTGCAAATGGTTAGTATACCAGGAAATGTCGAGTATATTAAAGAGACACATTTTGATAAAAGGATAGAAAGTTGTAGAGGGCATTGACAACCCACTTCATGAAGAAGAAAAACAAAAAGAGTAACAGACAGGTTCTTCTATCGTCCAGTTCAAACTCCTCCTTGGTCTTTTGAAAAGGATTAGATGTTTATCTCATTTTTTTTTTGTTTAAGACTGGGTTTCTGGCTTTCAGCTAAAGTGCATTCACTCTTTTTCATTCACTATAGCCCCTGACGCCTTAGTGGAGTTATCTCCTTGATTGGGGTGAATTTATTATAAAAGGGGGTAAGAAGAAAAATAATGAACGTTCATTCAAACAGAATGCAGTAAGATGTTACCCGTAACATGCTTCCCTATAGATCTATCTATCGCCCGGTTCATACTCTACCCTAGTCTATTGAACAGGTTAAGAGGCTCATCCCTTGTTCCCTGTTTAGGATGTGGTTTCCGGCTTTCTCTTCTCCAATCTTCTCACTTTGTTTTTTTTTTTCAATTGGAGTAGATAGATCTATCTATCGCCCGGTTCACACTCCACCCATGTCTACTGAAAAGGTTAAGATGTTCATCCCTTGTTCCCTGTTTAGGATGTGGTTTCCGGCTTTCTCTTTTCCAATCTTTTCACTATTACGTAGTCCCCTAAACATCAGTGGCGTTACCGCCTTACTCGGGGTGATACGATTAAAAAAAAAATGTGCCTCGCCAACCCGTCAGCAGTTTCTAACGGGCATCCAATATCATTAAGTTGCCAAATGCAGCGGTAGATGCACAAGCACCTGCCATCGTGTTTCAACCTTGATTCGCGTAATTATTAAAATATTCAATTGCAGCTGGTACATCGTACGATAATCTCGCTAGATTTCGATCGTTTGTTAGATTGTGAGAAATGAAAGTAGAGAGTTTGTAGGAATGCAATGGCGGCAAAAGTGAGGTCAAAACGACTACTTGGGCTTTGAAGGCGAGGGAGGAATCACTGCCGGGAGGAAAACTGTGGAATTCTGCAGAGTAAGACAGATGACAGACTTTGTGTTAAATTCCTGATTTTTTTTTTTTTTTTTTTTTACATCTTAATGGACACGAGAAGAATAATTTCACTGACATAAAGAAAGAATGAAGGATGTTTTCCTTAAAAAAAAAAAGAATAACGACGAAAGAAAGAAAAAAGAAAGAAATCAATATTTTTCATAGGAAAGAAAGAAAAGAATAACTACAAAATAAAGAAAGAAAGAAGAAAGAAAGAAAGAAGTGTTATTCTCATGAAAGAAAAGAATCACTCCAGAATAAAGAAAGAAAGAAAGAAAGAAAGAAAGAAAAGTGTATTTCATAATAAAAAAAAGAAAGAGAAGAATGATTTTAAAAGAAAAAAAGATTGAAAGAACGAAATAATTATTTTTTCCAAGAGAAAATAATTACAAAAGAAAGAAAGAAAGAAAGAAAGAAAGAAAGAAGAAAACATCCCAAAGGGGAAAAATAAATAAAAAAAGAAAAATCACAGAAAAGTAGAAGAAAGAAAGAATTAAGCTTAGCAAAAGAGAAGACCGAAAAAATAAAGAAAGAAAGAACGAGAGAACGAAAAGTGTATTTCATAATAAAGAAAGAAAAAAAAAATGGAATAATTCTAAAAGAAAAATGATTGAAAGAATGAAATAATTATTTTTTCTTGGTAAAGAAAAAGTAATTACAAAAGAAAGAAAGCTAGAAAAAAGATATGTTTCTTGGGAAAGAAAGAAAAGAATAACTACAAAAGAAAGAAAGAATTTTTATTCTTAAGAAAGAAAAGAAAATCTTCAAAAATAAGAAAAAAGAAAGAAAGACAGAAATATAAACAGAAAAATTACTTTTTGAGAAAGAAAGAAAGAAATAATAACTACAAAAGAAAGAAAGAAAAAAAGAAAGAAGTATTTCTCATAGAAAAGAGGGAAAGAAAAGTATAACTCCAAAAGAAAGAAAGAAAGAAAGAAAGAAAGAAATAAAGAAAGAAAGAAAAATGAATTTTAGAAAAAAATGTAACTACAAAAGTAAGAAAGAAGAAATATTTTTCATAGGAAAGAATGAAAAGAATATTCTACAATAGAAAGAAGGAAATTTTATTTTCAAGAAAGAAATGAATAACTCCAAAAGAAGAAATAATTGTTTTCGTGATAAAGAAAGAAAAACTACAAAAGAAAAAAAAAAAGAAAACAATAATTATTTTTCTTGAGAAAGAAAGACTAACTCCAGAAGAAAGAAAAAAACTATTTTTTCATAAGAAAGAAAAAAAAGAAAGAATGACAAAAGAAAGAAAGAAAACCAATAGAAGAAAAAAAAAGATCGAAATCATGGATTGTAATGTCTTTTTGTGATTCTTAATGGATTCCCCTATAGAATCTGTGAATTGCCAAGGCTTTTTGGGAATGTTAGCAGAATAGTTTCCTCCTGCCGTCTCCGAGAATCTTGTTCAGATAATAAAAGGTAAAACGATTTCGTTTACAGCAAAATATTTGAAAAGAACCCCATAAAAATGAGTTACCCAGGTGACGTCAGGGTGCTGAAAATTTCCATTCTGACCAAAAAGTCGCTTCAAGAATATTTTCATTAATTTTTTTTTGTTTTTGTTTTACTTTCATTCGTCTAATACAAGAGTCAATTAAGATAGAGCGTTACTCAGTGGGATTTTTTTTTTTTATAAGCGTTTCACCCCGAGCAAGGCATGTCACTGCCACTACTGTGCAGGGGGCTACGTAGAGTGGAGAAAGGCTGATTAAATATAGGAAATGACAGAGGGTGGGTAATAGGCGGGTAAGGATACCGAGAATGAGGGTTGGGTAGATGAGAGTGTTCTGAGAATAGTTGGGAGTTAGTGTGATAGGAGGTGTCTATTGACCCTACATTTAAACACCTGGAGATTGTAACTGTCGGGAAAGCAGACTTGTGGAAGGGAGTTCCATAGGCGGGAAGCGCGAGAAAAGAAGCTGTTGGAGTAGAATTTACGGTTACATCTTATTTGTTTAACTGTAAAAGGGTGGGACCTAGTTGCTAATCTAGTATCTCGTGTAAATTCGTGCTTCGGCGGCACCAGTGATCTAAGCTGATTGGAGCAGAAGCCATGAAAGTACTTGAAGAAGCACAGGGAAGCCACATCACGCCGGTGTGAGTTTTATTTTAAGAAGATAAAAAGGAAGCCGGATATGCATTTTATGAGAATATGTAAATATATCCTCATAAAATGCACTCCTGGCTTCCTCTTTGAAGAAACTGTTAGCACAAGTCTTTCCCACTTTCAGCTTCTTTTTTTCCAGTCAACTTTGATCTCCCATACTTTAAATGAAATAGCAATCATTATCTTCGTTCGTCTGTTGTTCTCACTCATTATTTTTTCCTATTTTCTCATTTAAAAAATAAGGTAATATAGATAACAGGATGTGGTGCAGTGGATATCGGCTCAGAACAACAAATCGCGGAGCCGAGTTCGAATACCAGTTGAATTCTTTGCATTCTCTTACGCACAAATACCCTTGCGAAAGGTATGAATCCGTTTCTTCTCTCCAGTTATGGATTAAATAAA
The DNA here is from genome assembly GCA_037127315.1 of Ascarosepion bandense. Lineage (NCBI taxonomy): Eukaryota > Metazoa > Mollusca > Cephalopoda > Sepiida > Sepiidae > Ascarosepion > Ascarosepion bandense. The sequence goes on from JBBBDQ010029995.1 coordinate 30,476, forward strand.
CGGGGTAAACTTCTGCCCCGTAAGTCATGTCTCTTTCGAGACATGATCGCCCAAGCGTATATCACGTATGGCACTTAACTGATTGACTGAATATAATAGTTGGAGACATGGTTAAGGCTTTTACTTGGCATAAAGTGGGGGATCAGTTTTCTATTGTTATAAAGTAATAAACTGACCCCCCTCTAATTAATACTTATTAATATAATACAACACTTTCCCCTCTATCTATGAGTCAAATAACAGGACAGATTGGGTTGTGTAGCCTTGGCTGGCAACCAGTCTGACGCAGAAAGCAAAGGCAACCTACTGCGGGATAAACTTCTGCCCAGTCAGTCATGCATCTTTCGAGACATGATCGCCCAAAGCGTATATTACGTAGGCCACTTAACTGACTGAATGATTGGAAGCATAATTAAAACTTCTACTGGTCATAAAGTAGGGGATCTGTTTTCTATTGGCATAACGTAATTAACTGATCCTCCATTAATAAGTACTTAATATAATACAACTCTTCTTCCTACAGTTATGGGTTGAATAGCAGGACAGATTGGGTTCTACAGCCTTGGTTGGCAACTAGTCTACCGCAGAAAGCAATGGCCACCTACTGTGGGATAATCTTCTGCCCGGTCAATCATGTCTCGAAAGAGACATGATCTGACAAGCGTGTATCACGTATGGCACTTAACTGACTGACTGAATATAATAGTTGGAATAATGATTAAGACTTATATTGGTCATAAAGTGGGGGATCAGTTTATTACTTCATAACAATAGGAAGCTGATCCCCCACTAATTACTACATAATAATATAATAGATTTCTTTTCCCTTTACCTATGAGTCAAATAACAGGACAGATTGGGTTCTATAGCCTTGGTCGGCAACCAGTCTACCGCAGAAAGCAATGGCCATCTACTGTGGGATAATCTTCTGCCCGGTCAATCATGTCTCGAAAGAGACATGATCTGCCAAGCGTTTATCATGTATGGCACTTAACTGACCGAATGTAGATAACAGCTGATTATAGACACGAATAGGTTAAGATTGCAGTTGACAAAAAAACGTCATCTCGGAAGTCATTTAAGTCCCATACGTGATACACGCTTGGGCGATCATGTCTCGAAAGAGACATGACTGACTGGGCAATAAGAGTTCGGGGCGAATATCCTCAATGAGATTTTTGACCGCTCATCAAGACTGGATTAATTTTAGTTTCTGCTCTGTGGAGATGACTGATTACACGCTTAGCTTTGGAGGTATTGAATTCTACAAACCGTTGATAGTCCTAGGCATGACGGTAAACTGCATCCGACATCAAGGCCTCTGATTGGGTGTTTATGAAGAGCATGGAACCACCTCTTAATTGTTGTTGTTCCGAGCTCCACCCTGACCTGGAGTGGTAGCACCTGTTAGGGTCCCAGCTATGGGCAAATAGTTAACCCCCAAACTGGGGTCAAAACAATATGAAAATATAAAGTTACACGTTTATAGAAATCTATATATAAAAGAAATAACTTTTATAGAAAAATATACATTTTTGAAGGAAAAATATTACATTTTTGAAAAAAAAAACTGTGACCATGACACATTTTTTAAGTAAAAAATTTCTCAGCAGAACATTTTTCAATACAAAACTAGAATACATTTTCAATTTTCTAAAATAAAAAAGAATTAAAAAAAAAACTTTTATTAAAATTTGACTAAACCATCGTTCTCACCATAGTTAGGTAAAGTGCCATACGTGATACACGCTTGGGCGATCATGTCTCGACAGAGACATGACTGACTGGGAAGAAGATTATCCCGCAGTAGGTTGCCATTGATTTCTGCCGTAGACTGGTTGCCGACCAAGGCTATAGAACCTAATCTGTCCTGCTATTTAACCCATAACTGGAAGGAATAGACGGATTAATTTTCCCAAGTGTATTTACGCGTAAGTGAATACAATGGATTCAACTGGAATTCGAACTCGGCTCCCCGGTTTCTCGTTACGAGCCGATATCCACTGTACCACAACGCACATTCTCACTATAACCGAACATAAAAAAATATCTTAACACCCTAGCTTTTTGACGTTAAATAACCCACAGTGGTGTTGATATGCCGTTAAACAAAACTCAAACTCAAAACCGTTGAACAGGGAGTGTTATTTGTATTTTTTGGCTATTTTGTAGGGATATTTTGCCGTATTTCCAGGTAGGTACAAAATTTAAATACTTGGGAAGTGTTATAACAGAAGACGGAAAGTTCGACAGGGGGATCCAAAGGCGAATTGGCATGGCGAAAGAAGCACTCCAGAAGTTAAGTAAAGTATTAAGAAACAGGACAATTTCACTGGAAACAAAGAAAAAAGTACTGGATTGTTATGTGATGTCGGTTCTTCAATATGGCAGTGAATGCTGGACGATATCATCAAAGATGAAGGAAAAACTTGAAGCAACTGAAATGTGGTTCTACAGAAGCATACTGGATATAAAGTGGGGGATCAATTCCATATTACAATCAGTATCTAAACTGACCCCTCACTTTGTGGCCACATACTTTTCTATACATTTATATTCCTGAGATCCGAAAGCACGAGGATGCATTCCAGAAGTTAAGTAAACTATTAAGAAACAGGACAATTTCACTAGAAACAAAGAAGAGAGTACTGGATTGCTATGTGATGTCAGTTCTTCAATATGGCAGTGAATGTTGGACAATATCAACAAAGATGAAGGAAAAATTTAGAGCAACTGAAATGTGGTTTTACAGAAGCATGCTGCGGATATCATAGATCGAATATGTGAGCAATGATGAGGTTTTGGAAAGGATGGAAACGAAAAGGAAATTAATACTGTACACCAGGAAGAGACAGCTGAAGTTCGTGGGACATGCAATGAGGAAAGAGAGCTTAGAGAACCTGATACGAACAGGCCAGGTAGAGGGTAAAAGAGACAGGGGAAAATATCGGATAACATATTTGAAGGACGTGATCAGGTGGATGACGGAACAAGGGTTGCATGGTGTAACAGGAGAAAGCGTGCTAAGAGCCACCAGGGATAGGGAGACGTGGAAGGCCATAATCGCCTACGAAAGGACAGAGCACATGAAAGAAGAAGAAGAAGAATTAACAGACTATTTTGAAAAATTCCTGTAATATCTTTAAATCGCATGACAAATTTAAATCGTATGACAAATTCCAATAGACAATTATATTTGTATTCATTCAAAAGTTTCGTGGTCAGATTTTCTAAGGATTCTTTGTTTCTCGGACTTTTTTACGAAGCCGAAATATCAGCCCAACTTATTAATTCTGAGTGTATTTTAAATTTAAGAAATAAAATACTTATTTGGTAATATTTTAGTTTTATCTGTTAATTTATATTAGGGACTAAAAGAAAATATGTTTCCATTGAAATATTCCGAAATTTCTTCGGGTTTTTCATTTACTTTTGTTGTCTATTCTTTCTTTCTTTTCTTGTTCTTTATTTTCTTCTGTATTCTTTCTTTCTTTCTTTCTTTCTTTCTTTCTTTCTTTATCCTGACTATTCTTTTTTTTTCCTTTTTTCTTTCCATTCTTTCTTTCTTTCTTTCTTTCTTTCTTTCTTCTTTTCTTTTTCCCGGCAATTTTTTTCATTTTTTTTTTTTGTTTATTATTTTATACTTTTTTCCTTTTCCTGCCTATTCTTTCTTTCTTTCTTCTTTCTTTCTTTTTCTGATTAGTCTTTATTTTTTTCATTTATTTATTTATTTCCGTCTATTCTTTCTTTCTTTCTTTCTTTCTTTCTTTCTTTTTCTGATTAGTCTTTATTTTTTTCATTTATTTATTTATTTCCGTCTATTCTTTCTTTCTTTCTTTCTTTCTTTCTTTCTTATCCTGGCTATTCCTTTTCTTTTCCTTGCAATTCTTTCTTTCTTTCTTTTTTTCTTTCTTTCTTTGATTCATTCTTTCTTTCTTTTCTTTACCGATTATTCTTTATATTTTCATTTATCTATTTCCCTGTTTTTCCTTTCTGTCTAATCATTTCTTGTATATTCTTTCTTTTTTTCTTTCTTTCCATTCCTTTCCTTTTCCCGTCTATCCTTTCATCCGTTCTGTCGTCCTTTCCCCTTGTTTATTTCTGACTTTGTTGCCTTCTTTTTCTCTCAATTTTCAATTTTCTTTTTACTTTCTATTTTCCTTCTTTCTTTTCTTCATTATTTTTTCTTTTCCGCTTCGTTTTCTTTATTTGTTTCCCATTCTTTTCTTTTTCTTTCTTGCCTCTCAATTTTCCCTTCTTTCTTTCTTTCTTTCTTTCTTTCTTTCTTTCTTTCAAGGGTTAATTTCCCCATACACCAGAAGAACACTTTAATTGTTTGAACAGTCCGATTATTTCAGCCATCACCGGAGGCTATCTTTTCATCCATTTCTGTGAAAAGGGCCACCTGTCACTTTCATTATCGCATCAATATCATTATTATTATTTCCTTAACAATGAATCGAACCCCTATATATTTTTTCAAATGTCAGTATCTATACGCCTGAGTGAGCGTTCATAATCATCAAAGCGTTTGTATCGGATATACTGCTTTCTCATATTAAATATACAGTACTGTGCCAAAGTATTAAGACAAGAAATATTTCATCTTTTATGGGGTATATTGACAGAAAATAAACAATTTAATTAAAGTAATTTTATTTAATTTACTCAAAAATGCTTTAACAAGAAAAAATACTTGTTACAAAATAAATTTAATATTTAGTATAACAGCATTTTGTTTTGATCACAGCCTTCATTCTGTCAGGCATTGACACTACAAGATTCTTCAATGTATCTAATTGTATCTCCTGTCAAGCAGTCTGGATTTGTTCCCAAAGTGTGACGTGCGAAGTAACATTAGATTTATCAATTTTTTTATCCAAAAATATCCCATAGATGTTCCATAGAATTGACATCAGGGATTTGTGGGGGCCAATTCAATTTCCGAAGCCTTCCTTCCTCTTCCTTTTTAGTTTAATAATTCTTACAAAGGTTTGAAGTATGTTTAAGGTCACTGTCTTGTTGATAAATCAAAGCCTTTATTCTGCCCCTTTGTGCAATTGTTAGCTCTGCTACCTTTGGCATTATGGGCTGCTTAAAAATTAAATTATTTGACAAATTTAAAAATAAAGAGCACTTGCATGAACTACTCGAAGTTATCAAAATAAAGTTTCAAAAGGAATCTTTAAACAGTGTTGACACTATTTACTGCTCAATTCGAGAAGTGGGGATTAAGAAAAAAGTCAGTCATATCCAAGGATAATAGAATAATGAGTAGTTTCAAAAACTTGTTTAATAGAAAATAAGAAAAATTAAATATAGCTTCTTTTTAATACATTTCTTTTACACCTAGTTTTAAATAATCAGTATTTATTAGCAATTTGCTTGGCTTTTTACCTTGTATTTGAATTTCATTGAGGTTTTTAGGAAAATCACCCCCTGTCCTAATATTTTTGCACACTACCGGTAGTGGGCAAAATGGTTAGGACAGGGGTGATTTTAAAATTTATTTTGATGCCTCATAAAAGATAAAATAGTTCTTGTCCTAATACTTTTGCACAGTACTGTATATATACTAGGTGCGATTGGTAAATTGTCGCAATTATTTTGATGCCTCATGAAAGATAAAATAGTTCTTGTCCTAATACTTTTGCACAGTAGTGTATATATACTAGGTGCGATTGGTAAATTGTCGCAATTATTTTGATGCCTCATAAAAGATAAAATAGTTTTGTCCTAATACTTTTGCACAGTACTGCATATATACTAGGTGCGATTGGTAAATTGTCGCAATTATTTTGATGCCTCATAAAAGATAAAATAGTTCTTGTCCTAATACTTTTGCACAGTACTGTAGTTACATTCATAGTAATCAAATAAGCTCTCTACGATAATAACAACTAGAGGAACCCGTGGAATTTCCACGGAAGGATAATTATGATTTCTTTGAAAAATTTTACTTTATTTTAATGATAGTATCCTCTTCAAACATAAACGTATTGGAAAAGAAAATAACGGTAACACAGAGTGTAATTTTCTTGAAATATCTATAAAAGTAATTTCTATAGAAGCTATTTTACTGAGAGATTTTGAAAGAGAAAATGGTTTTTATTACTGAAAATCATGGCTCCTGTGTTCATTGTAAACAGATCTATGAAGATTTTTAAAAAATAATAATTTCAAAAATAATTTTCTTCATTTGTTAATTGAGTACTGATAGTTTCATTAAAATCGGACAATTATTTAATTTTTGCGAGAATTTCCAAACTAATTTGTTTGTCACCGAAAAAAGTGTGATGCAATCATTACGTTTCCATTGTAAAACAGTCGTAACGTTTCTTTAGCCGCTAACTCAAATCAAACGAAACTTTCTGAAAAATTTTCAGAAATATTAGAAGGAATAACAAAATTAAAAAAGATAATTAAAGTTACTTTAAAGGCTCCAGTGTCCATTGTAAACAGAAAAGACCAACTGAGTAGTGACCAAGGATGTCGAGGCCAGAAATTTCGTTATTAGGTCGAAGGATACGACAACAGTCAGTCAGTTAAATGCCATACGTGATACACGCTTGGGCGATTATGTCTCGAAAGAGACATGACTGACTGGGCAGAAGGTTATCCCGAAGTAGGTTGCCATTGCTTTCTGCGGTAGACTGGTTGCCGACCAAGGCTATGGAGCCCAATCTGTTCTATTATTTGACTCATAGCTAGATGCGGAAAATATGGATTATATTATTAAGTAGTAAATATTGGGGGATCAGTTTATAACTTCATAATAATATAAAACTGTTCCCCCACTTTATGACCAGAAAATGCCTTAATCATGTTTTCAGTTATTATATTCATTCAGCCAGTTAAGTGCCATACGTTATACACGATTTGGCTGCTGACCAAGGCTATAGAACCCAGTCTGTCCTGCTATTTAACCAATAACTGGAAGGAAGGGACGGATTAATACCTTTCCCAAGGCTATTTGCGCATAAGTGAATACAATGGATTCAACTGGAATTCGAACTCGGCTCCCAGGTTTCTCGTTATTGTACAGTACACATATATATACACACACACAATTACTCTACAACCACTAGCTTAAGCTACTACTGATACGATAATGCTATAGGCTCTCTCCTCCTACTCTCTCACTCTTTACTACCCTTTCGTTTGGGAAACGTGAGCAAAAGGCTGAGGAGAATAAAAAGATAGATGGGAAGGAAAAGCTCGTTTAGAAAGTGTGGTGTAACGGACGGACGAATTAAGTAACTAATTAACTAAGGAAGGAACAAGCTGAATTATAATATAGATACTAATAATGATAGCTGTGATCAAAGACCACAAAAACTGAACATGTTTTATTATTTACATGGCAGTTCAACGTCACGACGCCATTTCTAACATTAGGTCTCTGGTTGGGAGACGGGAAGAAAGGTGCATACACCAGATATAGAGGATAATAATAATAATAGTAATAATAATCATAATAAGGAACTTTCAGGCAAATATTATACATAACTAGCAGTATAGCCCGGCGTTGTTCGGGTGTAATGAAAGCTTTAAAACTAATCCATGATCCTGGATCTAAAGAAACAATGGCGACAATTTACCAATCGCACCAAATGTGTATATATATATATATATATATATATATATATATATATATATACATACTAGTAGTATAGCCCGGCGTTGTTCGGGTGTAATGAAAGCTTTAAAACTAATCCATGGTCTTGGAGCTCAGACTCTTTGGACGTTGGCACGAAAGACTAAAAAGCAATAGTTGTTTTCAGTTAAAGCGAAATCGTAGACTGAAAGAAAAATGAATGTAAGTCAAATTTTGATTTTCTGGTATCGATATCAAATAAGCTTTTTCGTGGAAAAATGCATTTTGAAGGCTAAATAAGTCCTCTGAGTAAATGGTATCATGGCTGAGACTAAGAACTACAATTATACCTACTTTGAGCCAAACCCGAAGCAAAATCTAAAATAAGAGGGTTGAAAAAATACAGACATACAGGCAGATAAACAGGCACACAAACAAACATCTTGCCTTATATGTACATATATTATCGATTTTCTGCACTATTGTAAGAACTGCAACCTTGAAACTTCTGAATATCGTTTCTTATGTCTTTGTCTATGAGTGCATGAAATTTGATTAAAATCGGACCACTCCTTCTATAACCCGATTTTTTCGATTATCGATTTTCGATATTTATCGGGGGTACCTCGGCACAAAACTTAGCTAAGAACACTCGCAGACGCAGTACAACTGTGTAAATTTTCAAGAAAATTGGTTCAGCCGTTTCGGAGTCTATAGGTAACGGACATACACACACACACACTCACACACATACACACAGAGTCAAAGTTCCATTAATATATAAGTTTAAATTAGATAATTTAGATCCAAATGCAGGTTTTGTGATAAACACCAAGAAACAATAGACCATCTAATCTCAGGATGTTCTGTACTTGTCCCAAATGAATAAAAATTCGACACGATAGAGTTGGGCAATATTTACATTGGACAATATGCAAACACTATGGAAAATCTGTAAACAAACACAGGTATGAACATCATCCAGCACCGGTTACAGAAATAGAAAATGTCAACATTCTATGGGATTACATCATCTACACAGACAGAAAAATTGAAGCTAATAGGCCGGACATTATTGTTAAAAAGCAGAAAGAAAATCTTGTCTAATAATTGATATGGCTTGTCCAGCGGATTGTAACATAGCAACCAAGGAATTCGAAAAACTGTCAAAATATAAAGACCTGGAAATTGAAATAGAAAAAAAAATGGAAATTGCAAACAAGAATCGTGCCAGTGATAGTAGGTGCACTTGGAATGATAAAAAAAGGAACAAAACAACACATTGAAAGAATCCCTGGAAACCCCAGCTTAAGAGATATACAAAAAATTGTCTTGTTAAGTACAGCCCACACACTGAGGAGGACTTTGTCTATGTAACATTAGGGATGTTAGAGGAGATATGAAAAAACATGAAATGGAGCCATAGCAATACACCACGACCTGCCTTAGGTTTTCCCACAGAATTGGTAGGTAGTGCGACCATAGCAGAAATGGAAATATGATTAGAAATAACAATAATAATAATATCTAAATTAGAAGAAATATTTTTTTAATTTCTAGGAATATTTTTTTTTAATTTCTAGGAATATTTTTTTTTAATTTCTAGGAATATTTTTTTTAATTTCTAGGAATATTTTTTTTAATTTCTAGGAATATTTTTTTAATTTCTAGGAATATTTTTTAGTTTCTAGGAATATTTTTTTTTAATTTCTAGGAATATTTTTTTTTAATTTCTAGGAATATTTTTTTTAATTTCTAGGAATATTTTTTTTAATTTCTAGGAATATTTTTTTTAATTTCTAGGAATATTTTTTTTAATTTCTAGGAATATTTTTTTTAATTTCTAGGAATATTTTTTTTAATTTCTAGGAATATTTTTTTTAATTTCTAGGAATATTCTTCTTTTAAATGGCCAGATTGGAAGATGAAATATTCTATGAAAAAATTCCAAATTCAAAACTCCTCGCAGCTGGTGTGTTTGTTCTCATATGACTAACGAAATTCGGTGAGGCGTGCTGAGCGGATTCGATACCGTTATTCGTCAATCATTCGTTCGTCTTTGTCTCAAACAATGGCAGTAAAAAAAAAAAAGAAAAAATATATACAAGAATAAATACAAAAAAAAACGAATTCGCCGGCGTTGATTATGTAATTTGCCGCTCTTTCGGCAGCATATGATGCTATAAATGGCTGTCGTTTCTGTTCATGGGATTTAGGAAGATACGGGAGAGGTCAAGGAAAACGACGTGGGGAGATGGAGCAAAAGACAGGAGAAAAACAGTCAAGGAAGAAGGAAGAGAGTTTGAAAGAAACAAGTGAAGAGAGAATCCACAGTTAAAGGGGGTAGATAGTAAATAAGAGATAGCGCGAAAGGGGGAAATCTAAAGTTATTTATAAATGGAAATTTGTCTCTGTATGTGTGTATGTGTGTGTCTGTGTGTGTGTGTATGTGTGTGTGTCTGTGTGTGTGTCTGTGTGTCCGTTACCTACAGACTCCGAAACAGCTGAACCGATTTTCTTAAAAAAAATTAACACAGTTGTACTATAAGCGTCTGCGAGTGTTCTTAGCTAGGTTTTGTGTCGAGGTACCCCCGATAAATATCGAAAATCGATAATCGAAAAAATCGGGTTATAGAAGGAGTGGTCCGATTTAAATCAAATTTGATACACTCATAGACAAAGACATAAGAAACGATATTCAGAAGTTTCAAGGTTGAAGTTCTTACAATACTGCAGAAAATCGATTATATATATATATATATATATATATATATAAAAGGCAAGATGTTTGTGTGTATGTCTGTTTATCTGCCTGTATGTCTGTATTTTTTCAGCCCTCTTATTTTAGATTTTGCTTCGGGTTTGGCTCTAAGTAGGTATAATTGTAGTTCTTTGTCTCAGCCATGATACCATTTACTCAGAGGACTTATTTAGCCTTCAAAATTCAGTTTACGACGAAAAAAACTTATTTGTTATCGATACCAGGAAATCAAAAATTTGACTTACATCAATTCATTTTTCTTTCCGTCTACGGTTTCGCTTTAACTGGAAACAACTATTGCTTTTTAGTTTTTCGTACCAACGTCCAAAGAGTCTGAGCTCCAGGACCATGGATTAGTTTTAAAGCTTTCATTACAACTGAGCAACGCCGGGCCATACTGGTAGTATATATATATATATATATATATATATATATATATATATATACTAGGTGCGATTGGTAATTTGTCGCAATTATTTTATTATTTCAAATATTCTTTAGGCCGAGTCTGAACTCCAGGAACATGGATTAGTTTTAAAGCTTTCATTACACCCGAGCAACGCCGGGCTATACTGCTAGTAAAAAGTTAAATGAAGGAGAAAAAAGAAGATGCCGAGAATGCAAAACAAGAAGTGAAAGATTTTGAAGAAAAATGAATGAAGAAGAAAAAGGACTAAGAAACTTATATAGATATTTGAAAAAAGGGGTGAACAGAAGAAAAAACACAAAGTAGAAGAAAACGAACCAAGAGAGAAGAATGTACAGCACCAAATTATGTCATTTATGGTTGACGTTATGACGCAGACATCTTTACTCCATTTGCCACGTTTGTATCGTTTTTATTCGCTTAATGATAAAATTCTAATATCAAATAATTATATGCAGGTGTATCTCACATTACGTCGGTAATTTGTTCAAGAAGAAGCGACTTAATTCGAAAAATGACGTAAGTCGAATTTTCCTGTATCCGAATCACTGGGGTAAAACAAAAAAAAAACCTGTATTTATTTTAGACGTGTATTTTTAATAATATATGGTCAAAAAAGGTTCTGTTTTAAGCTTACAAACAAATAGCGTCCTGGGCATGACGGTAAACTGCATCCGGCAGCAATGCCTCCAATTTGGGAGGCTGTGAGGAGCATGAGACAACCTCTTAATTTATGTTATTCTCAGGTCCACCCTAACCTGGAGTGTTAGGGTCCCAACTATGGGAAAATAGTTAACCCACAAACTGGGATCAAAACAATATGAAAGTATAAAAATACACTTTTATAGAACTATATACATAAAAAATTAACTTTTATATATAAAAAAAAAGATACATTTTTGAAGGAAAAATATGACCAACAATACATTTTTGAAAAAAATATTATTGCTTTAACACATTTCTGAAGTAAAAAAAAATATTCTCAGCGAAACATTTTTGAATACAAAACTAGAAGACATTTTCAGTTTTCTAAAATAAAAAAAGAATAAAAACAAAAAATTTCATTAAAATCTAACTAAATCAACTTTCTCACTATAACCGAACATTACAAAAATTACCTTAAAACCCCACCTGTTTGGTATTAAATATCACACAGAGGTTAATATGCAGTTAAACAAAACCCAAAACCAAATAAATAGATTTTAGTTTTTAATATAGTACCGAAAAAAAAAAATCTAAACTGAAGAATACATGTACGTACATACTTGTAAATGTAGATGTTTACAATTTGGCGATCTTTACAGTACATCGCGGATTCGTTATTCGTGAATGTGGTTTGCTCTAAGATATTATAAAAAAAGATTTTGTAAGGTTACATAACAAATACAGTTATTAAAATTATTTTGCAACAATAGAAAATAAACTAATTTATGTTAAATTTATCAATATTTACATTCAATTTGTTTATTTACAAAAGTAGTTATTGCACCTACCGCAGAATATTGAGCTCTTAAAGAGCGCTAAACAAATTTAGCTTGCCTGCTCACATATTTAGCTTGCCAGTCCCCTGTCCATAAATTTAGCTTGCCTGCTCACAAATTTAGCTTGCCAGTCCCTTGTCCATAAATTTAGCTTGCCTGCTCACAAATTTAGCTTGCCAGTCCCCTGTCCATAAATTTAGCGTGCCTGCTCGCAAATTTAGCTTGCCAGTCTCCTGTCCATAAATTTAGCTTGCCTGCTCACAAATTTAGCTTGCCAGTCCCCTGTCCATAAATTTAGCTTGCCTGCTCACAAATTTAGCTTGCCAGTTCCCTGTCCATAAATTTAGCTTGCCAGTTCCCATGTCCATAAATTTAGCTTGCCTGCTCACAAATTTAGCTTGCCAGTCCCCTGTCCATAAATTTAGCGTGCCTGCTCGCAAATTTAGCTTGCCAGTCCCCTGTTCATAAATGTAGCTTGCCTGCTCGCAAATTTAGCTTGCCAGTCCCCTGTCCATAAATTTAGATTTCCTGCTCACAAATTTAGCTTGCCAGTCCCCTGTCCATAAATTTAGCTTGCCAGTTCCCATGTCCTTAAATTTAGCTTGCCTGCTCACAAATTTAGTTTGCCAGTCCCCTGTTCGTAAATTTAGCTTGCCTATCCCCTGTCCATAAATTAGCTTGCCTCGTGACAATTTTAGCTTGTCTGTCCCATTTCCATTAATTTAGCTTGCCTTTCTCATGTTCATAAATTAGCTTACCTGTCCGTAAATTTAGCATCCCACTGTCTATTATATACTTACAAACGATCTGTCACCGATAATGGACAATTTATCCACAAATATAGTATGTGAGCATATTTCAGGTTCAATTCCTAATGTCTGGGGTGGTCGCGAGAGAGAAATGACGATGGAACGGGACACTTTCTGGTATCACCTGAATAATTAGAGATCCCCGTGAATTTTGACCATTTGCCTAATCTAAAGAAATTCATATTTTATCACTAGTTTGAAGTTGATGCCGTTGAAGATACCACTCCCCTATGACTAAACCTAGCCGTTAATAAATGCATAAATATATTACACTCTATATTAACATAAGTCTTATCATGATGGAGAAATGTCCATGAAATGTCGTCCATATCTGCCTTGTCGTACAAAGCAAATTTGTTGGATTTAATTATTTACGCTGAACCAAACTATTGAAACTTGATAAATACATAAACAAAGAGAGAAAATAATTGGCGTTACCGACAAACCTCAGATGTGTCGCAAGAACTGAACAGCAAATTGAGTCATTCATTTCAATGATTTAAATCCCCAGAACATCAAGTTCACTCACCTGTAAAAAAAAAAAAAAAAAAAAAATTAAATAAAGATTATATCAAATGATGACATATATTTTTATATATTGAGAACAATATTGGGGAAATTATATGACAAAGTGGAAAAAAAGTTTATTTATGACGCGTTTCATTTTCAACACGTCATCAGACTAAATTTATGTTGACACAAATATACATGGGCTGGGAATTAAAAAAAAATTCAGTCAGTCAGTCAAGTGCCATTTGATGCACGTTTGGGCGATCACGTCTCGAAAGAACCCAACCTGTTCTGTTATTTAACCCATAACTGGAGGGAAGAAACGGATTAATACTTTTCTCAAGGGTATTTGCGCGTAAGTGAATGCAAGGAATTCAAGTGGAATTCGAAATCGGCTCCCCAATTTCTCGTTCTGATCCGATAGCCACTGCACCACGTGGCACATTCAGCCGGATTTATTTAAAGTTTTTTTTTTCCATCAGATTTTTTAGTCGGTATTTCGGACTGTGGCATTAGATAATCTCCCAGGAATAAATATAGTTTTCGGATTTTTAAGTGGAATAATACCTTTATCTGTTTTGTAATAATTATAAAAATATGTTCAATAATAAGAAGTTTATAAAAAATAATCACCCTCTTTGTATGAAGTAACAATAACAACTTTATTATTTAAAACTAGCAGTATAGCCCGGCGTTGCTCGTGTGTAATGAAAGCTTATAACTAATCCATGGTCCTGGAGCTCAGACTCTTTGGACGTTGGCACGAAAGATAAAAAAGCAATAGTTGTTTCCAGTTAAAGCGAAACATGTAGACTGAAAGAAAAATGGATGTAAGTCAAATTTTGATTTCCTGATATCGATATCAAATAAGTTTTTTCCACGTAAACTGAATTTTGAAGGCTAAATAAGTCCTCTGAGTAAATAGTTTCATGGCTGAGAACTACAATTATACCAACTTAGAGCCAAACCCGAAGCAAAACCTAAAATAAAAGGGTTGAAAAAAATACAGACATAGAGGCAGATAAACAGACACGCACACAAGCATCTTGCCCTTTATATATATATATATATATATATATATATATATATATATATATTATCGATTTTCTGCACTATTGTAAGAACTGCAACCTTGACACTTCTGAATATCGTTTCTTATGTCTTTGTCTATGAGTGTATGAAATTTGATTAAAATCGGACCATTCTTTCTATAACCCTATTTTTTCGATTATCGATTTTCGATATTTATCGGGAGTACCTCGACACGAAACCTAGCTAAGTACACTCACAGACGCTTATAGTACAACTGTGTAAATTTTCAAGAAAATCGTTTCAGCCGTTTCGGAGTCTATAAGTAACGGGGACACACACACAGACACACACACACACACACATACAGACAAAGTTCCATTTATAAATAAGTTTAGATACGTTATACACGCTTTGGCGATAATGTCTCTGAATACTAACAGTAGGCTGCCATTACTTTCTGCGGTAGGCTGTTTGTCAACCAAAGCTATGGAACCCGATCTGTCCTGCTATTTAATCTATTGCTAAAGGGAGAAGAGCTGAATTATATCATATTTATATATTAATGAGTAGTTTTTAGTGGGGGATCAGATTATAACTTCATAACAACACAAAACTGATCCCCCACTTTGTGCAATTTAGTAGATGTAATTATTTTTCCAATTATTATATTCAGTCAGTCAGTTAAATGCCATAAGTGATGCCTCGAAAGTCTGACTGAGAATATGATCTTCCTGCAGTAGACTGATTGCCAAGGCTATAGAACACAATCTGTCCTGTTATTTAGCCCATAGATGGAGGGAGAAAAGACAGATTAATACATTTTCCAAGGGTATCTGTGCGTAGCTCGTTATTGAATGCAACGAATTCAACTGGTATTCGAACACGACTCTCCGATTTCTCGTTCCAAGCCGATGTCTACTGCACCCCAACACACATCCGACATGATGAGCGACAAAAACTTACCAATGAAATTATATATATAATCGCCTATTAACGGCAATTCAGTAGGATTCCAATCCTGGCTAAAAGCAATCGGATGTCTAACCGTACTGATGAGCTGTGATACAGCGAAACAGATCTGTCTGCGGATGACTATTTACGCTCTCACACCCTGATTGAGCACTCTGGAAGAATGGTAGACTTTGAAAAAACAGTAGCTAACTAGCACATACGCATCACTCATTCAGTAATGAATTAGAACACTCTTAGCTACTGGCGTATGTTCACACGCTAAAGGTCTGCCTTCTACCGAGTGCCCATAGCGCAGCGAAAGAATCGCCGACTGACGTCAATTCAGTCGGATTTCAATCCTGGCTAAAAGCAATCTGATTTCTAACCGTACTGATGAGCTGTGTTACAGCGAAACACTTCTGTCTACGGATGACTATACATATATATTGTCAACCGTAGACAGATCTGTTTCGCCGTATCACAGCTCATCAGTACGGTTAGACTCCGATTGCTTTTTTACCCAGGATTGAAACCCGACCGAAATGGCGTCAGTCGGCGACTCTACCCCTGGGCTATGGGCGTTCGGCGGAAGTAGGCAGACTTTTTATATATTTTTAATCATATCACCCCAAGCAAGGCGGTGACGCCACTGATGCGCATGGGGCTACTTAAGAGAAAAATGATTGGAAAAGAGAAAGCCAGGAACCACATCCTAAACAGGAAACAAGGGATGAGACTCGTCACCTGTTCAAAATACGTGGGAGGAGTGTGAACCGGGCGATAGTTAAGTCTATCTACTCCAATGTAATTATGGGATATATAATAAATATACATATTGGAATAAACACATATATAGATATATTAATCAGATGTTAATAAAACAGTGCTCTCTGTATTAATAACAGAGCTATTAAATATAAATATTATTTATATTAATAAATATGCATATTTTCCTACGTCTATGGCACGACTCAGAGTTTCATGCGTTATGCAATCATCAGGTGCATATTTCAAACTGACCGCCTAAGAAATTTTTCTGTTTACTCGGTGTTCATAGCTGTTAAATTTTATTATGTTCAGGTACTATTTTTTGTCCGGGTACTTATTTTTTTAGGGTCTTATTTTTTTGCTGGGGGCGTGCGTTTTGCTGCGGGATGTGCGTTTTGGTGCAGTGGATATCGACTCGGAACGACAAATCGGGGACCCAAGTTCGAATTCCAGTTAAATTCATTGCATTCACTAGCATTCCATTGGAAAAGGTATTAATTCGTCTCTTCCCTCAAGTTATGGGCTAAATAATAGGACAGATTCGGTTTTATAGCTATGGCTGGCAACCAGTCTACCGCAGAAAGCAATGGCAACCTCCTTCGGGATAATTTTCTCCCCAGTCAGTCATGTCACTTTCGAGACATGATCGCCCAAGCGTGTATCACGTATGACACTTAACTGACTGACTATTTTTTAATCTATCAAGAGAAAAATTCAAGTTGACTAAAATTACATGGAAATAAAATGATTAAAATTAAAATTTGAAATAACTAAAATTATTAGTAAAATTCAGGGTGATTTAATGAAATTCATAATTATTAATAATAATATCTGCGGGTAAAAGAAAGAAAGAAAAAAAGAAAGAAAGAAAGAAAGAAAATGTTGGGGATCACCCCTTTTTACACATAAGAATGGACACGCCTGACGTTTACATATAATCCTGCCTATACAGAGAACGGTAGTGATTGCTAGAGAGAGTTGAGTTGAGTTGAGTTGAGTTGAGTAGTTGTACCGCCGCTAGTTGGTCAGTAAGTATATAGACTCATTACCTGGACATACTTCTTCACGACAAGATTGTATATATTGATTCCTACTAACAGTATTCATAGTATTCCTGAATTGACTAACCGTGTTCCAGTTTGTATGTTTTTGTTCAATATAACTTACATTTTTTTTATCTCTATATCTGCTTTTTGTTATTTATTATTTTGTATGGTTTCTCAACCAGAATCCACAACAGAAAGAAAGAAAGAAAGAAAGAAAGAAAGGAGTGAGAAAGAGGCAAACATTTCAACGAATTTGTATCAATCAGGATCTAAGAATTTAAGCAAATATTTTATTTCTATGTTGGCATGTGGTTATTAATTATTTTTTTTAGTTGATTCGGGTTATTTATATGGTTTAAGATGTCAAGTTTTTTCTAAAAGATATAAGTTACATCTATCTCTTTTTCTATTAAATGTTTTGGCTTTAGCGACAATATTCTAGATTAAAACTGGGTTCTTGTTTTTATTTTCCATTTATTTATTTGTTTAAAGGCTATATGTTGTCTTTAAACAACAGAAAAACACAGTAAAAGGACCGCTTGAACTATATATTACAAGCAGTATAGCCCGGTGTTGCTCGGGTCTAATAAAAGCTTTAAAACTAATCCATGGTCCTGGAGCTCAGACTCAGCCTAAAGAATATTTGTGTGAAGTTTGGTGAGAATCGGATAAAAATTGTGGATTTGTATAAAGGACATACAGACAGATAAACAGACACACACACAAGCATCTTGCCTTATATATATATATATATATATATATATATATATATATATATATTTATTTATTATAAATTATGTTTTAAAACGTGTACATAATTTCTTCTATATATGTCTTCTTCTCTACAATCATATGGCTGTTTCAGTGTTTCGACTTCAAACACATCATCGGGAGAAGTAAAGGTTTGGAATCATTCTCTGTTTATATTTGGTTCGTTGTTGTTGTGGGGGCTGGTTGGGGTTATTGGTAATTAAGTGAATGTATTTCTCGTTTTGACCGTTATAGACTTTTGAAGAATCTGGTGCGTAAGTGTGAAATTGTTGAGCAATTGTATTATCTGTTGGAATGGACGTTTTGTCGGTCGGTCGGGTATATCTTTTGGTTAGAGTTTCTAAGAGGGCAGCCGTGTTGAGTTGTCATTTTTATGGTTGGCTATCGTCTAATTGATTGATGTCTGCTGTTAGTGGACCTAATTCATGTATTCACTTTGATCCTGTGTTTAGGTTTTCACTTTGGAGTTTCTTAGATAGACGTGATTACTTCTCCCGATGATGGGTTTGAAGTCGAAACACTGAAACAGCCATGTGATTGTAGAGAAGAAGACATATGTAGAAGAAATCATGTACATGTTCTAAAACATAATTTATAATAAATATTCACAGCTCTATACATCATATATTGAGCACTGTTTTAAATTAATGTTTTGGAAGGAAAAAATTTTCTTTTTTCTCTCCTCAATCAATATCCACTCGGATATATATATATATATATATATATATATATATATTATCGATTTTCTGCAGTATTGCAAGAACTGCAACCTTGAAACATCTGAATATCGTTTCTTATGTCTTTGTCTATGAGTGTATCAAATCTGATTAAAATCGGACCACTCCTTCTATAACCCGATTTTTTTATTATCAATTTTCGATATTTATCTGGGGTACCTCGACACAAACCCTAGCTAAGGACACTCGCAGACGCTTATAGTACAACTGTGTAAATTTTCACGAAAATCGGTTTAGCCGTTTCGGAGTCTATAGGTAACGGATACACACACACACACACACACAGACAGACAAAGTTTCATTTATAAATAAGTTTAGATTGGAAATTTAAAAAACAGAACATATGCTATAAGGACCCCTTTTGTAGTCCTAGCATAGAAAAAGATACAATATAGGAGCCGATTTTAAAAAAGACAATTGATAGTAAAACTTTAACCGCGGCAGCATTAAGAATTAAAACATGACAGCCAGCATCAGCAGTTGCAACCTAATCATGAGATGGATTAATTTTAAAGTACTAAGTTTACTGCAAAAAATAGTCCTAAGGAATGAAAGACTAGTGGATAAAAGCATATGTTAGTGAATTTGGTCATATCGTGGTTATAGCCCGACAGTGAGTAGAAAATGGGGGAACAATAACAGTATATGAAAAAGATAAAAAAAATTCGAGAGTCAGTCAATAAATAAGGTGTATTTTTCGGTGTAAGGAATTCTACGAAGGCCAGTCAATAAATAAGGTGTATTTTTCGATGTAAGGAATTCTACGAAGGCCAGTCAATAAATAAGGTGTATTTTTCGGTGTAAGGAATTCTACGAAGGCCAGTCAATAAATAAGGTGTATTTTTCGATGTAAGGAATTCTACGAAGGCCGGTCAATAAATAAGGTGTATTTTTCGGTGTAAGGAATTCTACGAAGGCCGGTCAATAAATAAGGTGTATTTTTCGGTGTAAGGAATTCTACGAAGGCCAGTCAATAAATAAGGTGTATTTTTCGGTGTAAGGAATTCTACGAAGGCCGGTCAATAAATAAGGTGTATTTTTCGGTGTAAGGAATTCTACGAAGGCCAGTCAATAAATAAGGTGTATTTTTCGGTGTAAGGAATTCTACGAAGGCCAGTCAATAAATAAGGTGTATTTTTCGGTGTAAGGAATTCTACGAAGGCCGGTCAATAAATAAGGTGTATTTTTCGGTGTAAGGAATTCTACGAAGGCCGGTCAATAAATAAGGTGTATTTTTCGGTGTAAGGAATTCTACGAAGGCCGGTCAATAAATAAGGTGTATTTTTCGGTGTAAGGAATTCTACGAAGGCCGGTCAATAAATAAGGTGTATTTTTCGGTGTAAGGAATTCTACGAAGGCCGGTCAATAAATAAGGTGTATTTTTCGGTGTAAGGAATTCTACGAAGGCCGGTCAATAAATAAGGTGTATTTTTCGGTGTAAGGAATTCTACGAAGGCCGGTCAATAAATAAGGTGTATTTTTCGGTGTAAGGAATTCTACGAAGGCCGGTCAATAAATAAGGTGTATTTTTCGGTGTAAGGAATTCTACGAAAGCCGGTCAATAAATAAGGTGTATTTTTCGGTGTAAGGAATTCTACGAAGGCCAGTCAATAAATAAGGTGTATTTTTCGGTGTAAGGAATTCTACGAAGGCCGGTCAATAAATAAGGTGTATTTTTCGGTGTAAGGAATTCTACGAAGGCCGGTCAATAAATAAGGTGTATTTTTCGGTGTAAGGAATTCTACGAAGGCCGGTCAATAAATAAGGTGTATTTTTCGGTGTAAGGAATTCTACGAAGGCCGGTCAATAAATAAGGTGTATTTTTCGGTGTAAGGAATTCTACGAAGGCCGGTCAATAAATAAGGTGTATTTTTCGGTGTAAGGAATTCTACGAAGGCCGGGCAATAAATAAGGTGTATTTTTCGGTGTAAGGAATTCTACGAAGGCCGGTCAATAAATAAGGTGTATTTTTCGGTGTAAGGAATTCTACGAAGGCCGGTCAATAAATAAGGTGTAATTTTCGGTGTAAGGAATTCTACGAAGGCCGGTCAATAAATAAGGTGTATTTTTCGGTGTAAGGACTTCTACGAAGGCCAGTCAATAAATAAGGTGTATTTTTCGGTGTAAGGACTTCTAATACAGATAGAAGCTTACTTTTTTTTAAACATTTTCTTTTATTTCTCTTTCAAAGAGATTTAATTTTTTTTGCAAAACAAAAAATAAAACTTTGAGAGTTTTGGAGATTAACAAAGATGGCCGACCAAGAAGCATGCTCCAGGATTGAACAGAGGTCAGTTATCAGGTTTTTGGTTGCTGAAGGGTGCAAACCAGTTGAAATTCATAAAAGAATGTCAACTGTGTATGGTGCCATATGTTTCAGCCAAAAAATATCTACAAGTGGGCTAAATTGTTTAAAGAAGTTTGAAAGTGACGATGAAGTCAAAAGTGCTGTGAGCGATTGGCTGAGACATCAGTACAAAGCTTTTTACACTGAGGGAATACGGAAGCTTGTGTACAGATAGGAAAAGTGTGTGACACTACTGGGAAACTACGTTGAAAAATAAAAAATAAAAAAGTAAGCTTCTATCTGTATTAAAAAAATTCACCTTATTTATTGAATGACCTTCGTAAAACAACGATATTCCCAGAAATGGACAATGAAACGAGAACAGTCTACATCTGTAGATTAATTAAAGGGTATAGTTTGGAATTTACTGTAGATATTAGCCAGATCGAGATACACCTGAGGAAGGCCGGGAGGCACATCGGATGAAACGTTGTGGTAGCAAAAATAAATATATAAATAGTTAAAATAATGAAAACTACTCATCCTAGAAATTCAGACAAAAATTAAACTGACATTTATTTTTATATTCTTCTTCTATGTGCCCTGTCCCTTCAGGACGTAGTCGATCATGGCTTTTCACTTCTCCTTATCCCTGGTAGCTCTTAGCACGCCTTCTCCTGTTACATCAGGCAACCCTCGTTCTGTCATCCACTAGCTCAAGCCCATAAATCCAGAATATAAATGTATAAAAACTACTATGGTCACAAAATGAGGGATCAGTTTATATATTGATTATAATATAGTATTGATCCCCCATTTTATACCCATATTATAATTTCTTATAAACAGTTGGCATATATATTCTTCTATGTGCCCTGTTTTTCCAGGACGTAGGCGATCATGACTTTCCACGTCTCCCTCTCCCTGGTGGCTCTTAGCACGCCTTCTCCTGTTACACCACGCAACCGTCGCTCTGTCATCCACTAACTCAAACCCATAAATATAAAATATAAATGTAAAAAAACTAGCACGAAATGAGGGATCAGTTTATATATTGATTATAATATATATTTGATCCCCCATTTTATACCTATAAACAGTTGGCATATATTCTTCTTCTATGTGCCCTGTACTTTCAGGACGTAGGCAATCATGGCTTTCCACATCTCCCTATCACTGGTGGCTCTTAGCACGTCTTCTCCTGTTACACCATGCAACCCGCGTTCTGTCATCCCTGTCTTAAGACGGACATTACATAACAGTTCAGTACTCTCTTTGTTTCCAGCGAAATTTTCCTGTCTTTCAATATTCTACTCAGCTTCTGGAAAGCATATTTAGCCATGCCAATACGCTGTCGGATCTCAGTGTCGCACCTTCCGTCCTTTGTTAGAATACTTCCCAGGTATTTAAATTTCTGTACCTGCTTGATTTCTTTTAATATTATTTCTGCTAAAACAGAAATGGATTATGTGGATATGAAAATGGTTCCGACTATATTTGAAAGCCAATTCCAAATTCTCGGAGTTTTCACTGATTGTCGTTGCAAAGATTTTGGACGTTGTCATTCTGTCAAATACATTCTGATTTCCTTCATGACATTTGCTTGACATTTTTGGCATTTCCTCGGTATTATTTTTATTTTAAATAATCCATAAATATTTTTCAAAACGAAGGTTGACACAAAATTCTTTTCTATAAATATTTTCATGGCAATTGCTGTGACAAACTTTTTTTCCCTGGTACCCCGACTACATGAATTTAAGCCTACTAACAGAAAACGAAATGTGCGACACAGAGATCAAAAGGCGAATAGGCATGGCGAAGGAAGCATTCCAGAAGTTGAGTAAAGTATTAAGAAACGGGACAATTTCGCTAAAAACTAGAAAGAGAGTACTGGATTGCTACGTGCTGTCCGTCCTTCAGTATGGCAGTGAATGTTGGACAATGCCATCAAAGATGAAGGAAAAACTTGAAGCAACTGAAATGTGGTTCTACAGAAGGATGCTGCGAATATCATGGATCGAGCATGTGAGCAATGATGAGGTTTTGGAAATGATGGAAACAAAAAGGAAATTAATATTGAGCATCAGGAAGAGACAGCTGAAGTTCCTTGTACACGCAATGAGGAAGGAGGGCTTGGAGAATCTGATACTAACAGGCCAGATAGAGGGAAAAAGAGACAAGGGAAAGCAACGGATAACATATTTGAAGGACCTAATCAGGTGGATGACGGAACGAGGATTGCATTATGTAACAGGAGAAGGCGTGCTCAGAGCCACCAGGGATAGGGAAACATGGAAGGGCATGATCGTCTACGTCCTGAAGGGACAAGGCACATAGAAAAAGATCGTTTAGTGGTTAGGACTCCCCCGTTTGGTCCGTGGCAACCCAGGTTCGAATCCTGGTCACGGCATGAATTAGGTCATTTTTAAGGATATATGTTGTGGTGCAGTGGATATCAAACGACAAATCAGAAGACCGAGTTTCAAATCCAGTTGAATTCCTTGCATTCACTTACGCCCAAATACCCATGGGAATGGTATTAATCCGTCTCTTCCCTCCAGTTATGGATTAGTTTAGTTGTTTCTTTTACCAGTATATCTACCCTTTTGGGTCATTTAATGCTGAAGTATTTGTTTCGTGTTTACTACTTTTGTGAGTATTGCTGTCGAGATATAAGTAGAGGTGTTGTGATTTCATGTGTTGTATGCTATCTTCTTTTGAACCTATATTTTTTTATATAATTTGTTGCTTTTAGAAATTCTATAAGGTCGTCTGGGTTAGCTTTGTTTAAGATGTCTTTCAGATTGTTTTCTTGATAGTAACTTAATCGCATTTGTTCAAGATCTATGCAGCTTGTTAGTATATGTTTTACTGTGTAGAGCCCCTGACATGGAATGCAAATTAGTGCCTCCTCACCTTTTAGTAGATATGAGTTAGATAATAGGTCAGATTGGGTCTATAGACTTGGCTGGCAACCAGTCTACCGCAGAAAGCAATGGCAACCTACTGCGGGATAATCTTTTGCCCTGTCAGTCATGTCTCTTTCGAGACATGATTGCCTAAAGCGTATATCACGTATGGCACTTGACTGACTGAAGAGTTTGAAGCATAATTAAAGCTGCTACTGGTCATGAGGTGGGGAATCGGTTTTCTAATGGCACGAAGTAGTAAACTGATCCCCCACTAATTAATAATTAATAATATAATCCAACTAATATTCCTACAGCTATGGGTTGAATAGCAGGACAGATTGGGTTCTATAGCCTTTGTCGGTAACCAGTCTAACACATATAGCAATGGCAACCTACTTCGGGATAATTTTCTGCCCAGTCAGTCATGACTCATTCGAGACATGATCACCCAAGCAAGTACCACGTATGGAGCTTAACTGACTGAAGTTATGGTGAGTAATGGATGATTTAATTTATAAACGAAAGTGAATAGATGTTATTGTATTTATATATTATTTTTCAAATTTATTTATTTTTAATTTAATTATTATTACATTATTATCCTTCGAGACATGATCGCCCAAAGCGTGTATCATGTATGGTACTTAACTGACTGACTGTCTTCATTGACCTCCAGGTTTACCTTTGAAATAGTTAAATATAACCGTATATTCTACTCCAACAGTTTCTTTTCTCACAATTCGTTCCGTGGAACTGCCTTCCGTTCCGTGTTTCCCTAACAACCACAATCTTCAAAACTTTAAATGCAAAGTTAATGGTCATTTTTATTTTCTTAAATCCCCTTTATGTTTTATCCTTTCCTCAGCCTTCCTTATTCCCAATCATTTTCACTTTCATTCCTTGTAAAATTGAGCGAAATGATTATTTAATTTAAGCGTATTAATAAATGGAACTTTGTCTGTGTGTGTGTGTATGTGTGTGTGTGTGTGTGTGTGTGTGTGTCCGTTAACTATAGACTTCGAAACGGCTGAACCGATTTTCTTGAAAATTTACTCAGTTGTACTATAAGCGAGTTTTCTTAGCTAGGTTTTGTGTCGAGGAACTCCCGATCAATATCGAAAATCAATAATCGAAAAAATCGGGTTATAATCAAATTTGATACACTCATAGACAAAGCCATAAGAAACGATATTCAGAAGTTTCAAGGCTGCAGTTCTTACAATAATGCAGAAAATCGATAATATATATTTATAAAAGGCAAGATGTTTGTGTGTGTGTCTGTTTATCTGCCTGTATGTCAGCCTTTTTATTTTAGTTTTTGCTTCGGGTTTGGCTCTAAGTAGATATAATTTAGTTCTTATTCTCAGCCATGATACCATTTACTCTGAGGACTTATTTAGCCTTCAAAATTCAGTTTACGACGAAAAAAACTTATTTGATATCGATACCCGGAAATCAAACTTTGACTTACATCCATTCATTTTTCTGTCCGTCTACGGTTTCGCTTTAACTGGACACAACTATTGCTTTTTAGACTTTCGTGCCTACGTCCAAAGAGTCTGAGCTCCAGGACCATGTATTAGTTTTAAAGCTTTCATTACACCCGGGCAACGCCGGGCTATACTGCTAGTAAAAAATAATTATGACATTGTATGAAAATCTCGACTTCTGCTGAATAGTGGGACTTTGTGCGTGAATGCATCACTGTGTGTGAATGTGTTTGTGAGTAGCTATGTATGAGGGTTTTTATGAATGCGTCTGTGTAAGTGTGTGTATGTACGTGTGAATACATCTGTGTGTGTGTATAGATATGTGAATGCTCTTGTGTGTATGGGTGTTTAAGTGTGTGTGGGTGCGTTTTATATGCTTTTGCGTGGATGTTTATGCGTGTGAATATGTGTGTGTGAAAACGTTTTTGTGTGTAAGAGCGTGTATAGATGTGTAAATGCGCCTTTCCGTGTGTATTAGTGTATGAAAATAAGTGTGTGCATGTGTATGTGAATTCATCTGTGGGTGGATGTGGGTGTGTGTGTGAATATGTCCCTGTGTGTTTGTATATTCGAATGCGTGTAAATACGTCTCTGTGTGTGAATGTGTGCATATGAATACCTGCTTGTGTGCGTGTGCCTGTGTAAATACTTATATTTTGGTCCAGATAGAAAGAATGGCGCGATTAATTCCAAAACTACAAACAACCCGAAAACAAAGAAATAATCTTGCAAAGATTTTGAAATAATCTCGAAGAGGACATCACATATTTTTGTGATGTTCCTTTGTCTTTGAGACGAAAAAATAACTTTGTCCAAAATGAATAGAATTATCTGTGATAGACAAGTTTCTTGTTTCTTAGATACAAAGACCCTCGGGCAGTTTGGCAAAATCTGTTACCGTCTACGCAACTGTACTGTCAAATGAGGTGCGTCCTGCAACAAAAGGATGGAACCAACGAACGAACAAAGGAACGAAGGAGGTAAGGAAGGAAGGAAGGAAGGAATAAACGAATGAATGAAGGAAATAACGAATGAATGAAGGAACGAACGAACGAACGAACAAAGGAACGAAGGATGTAAGGAAGGAAGGAAGGAACAAACGAACGAACGAAGGAAATAACCAACGAAGGACAGAAGTAATGAATGAAAGAATGATCGAATGAAGGAAGAAAGAAAGAAAGAAAGAAAGAAGGAACAAAAGAACGACGAAAATAACGAATGAATGAATGAAGAAACGAACGAAGGAACGAACGAACAAACAATGGAATGAAGGAAGGAAAGAAGAGACGAATGAATGAACGAAGGATGTAAGAAAGGAAGGAAAGAACAAACGAACAACGAAATGAAGGAAGGAAAGAAGGAACGAACAAGGAAGGAAGAAAGGAAGGAAGGAAGGAAAGAAAGAACGAACAAACGAACAAACGAACGAACGCAAGAACGAACGAAGGCCGGAAGTAAGGAATGAATGAATGAATGAATGAATGAAAAAAGAAAGGAAGGAAGAAAGAAAGAAAGAAAAGAAAGAAAGAACGATCGAAAAAACGACGGAAATAAGAAATGAATTAATGAATGAATGAATGAATGAATGAATGAAGGAAGGAAGGAAGGAAGGAAGGAAGGAAGGAATGTAGGGAGGAAGGAAAGAAAGAAAGAAAGAACGAATGAACGAAGGACAGAAGTAATGAATGAATGAACGAATGAAGAAAGAAAGAAAGAAGTAACGAACGAACGAACGAACGAACGAACGAACAAACGACGGAAATAACGAATGAATGAATGAATGAATGAAGGAAGGAACGAAGGAACGAACGAACGAACGGAAGAATGAACGAAGGATGTTAGGAAGGAAGGAAATAACAAACGGACAACGGAATGAAGGATGGAAGGAAAGAATGAATCAATCGAACGACGGAAATAACGAATGAATGAATGAACGAAGGAACGAACAAAGGAAGGAAGGAAAGAAGGAAAAAACGAACGAACGATGGATGGAAGTAAAGAATGAAGGAAGAAAGGAACGAATGAACGAACGAAAGAAAGAAAGAACCAACGAACGAAGGGCCGAATTAAGGAATGAATAAAGGAAAGAAGGAAGGAAAGGATTAGAAAAAAGAAGTAAAGAAAGAAGGAAGTTTCCTTAGAATTATGAAAGCAGAAAATTTAAATAAAAATTTAGACAAATGAACAGCTAAGAATGAATATTGTCTGTAAAGAACGAAAACAAAGAAAATGAAATCAAGAAAAAAGGGAGAAAGAAAGAAATGAAAGAATTTATGGAAGTTTCAAATTTTAAAGTCGAATCTAATATATGCAAAAAAAAATAACACATAAAAAAGAAAAGAAAGAATAAAATAAAGGAGAGAAGAAAGAAAATAAAAGAAAATTCAAAATTGAAGTGTAAACGAAAATAAAGGAAACGTTGAAAGAAGAGGAATAAAAAAACAAACTAATCAAAAAAGTAGGTAGTGAGAAAGAAAGAAACAAATAAAAAATATTGAACGAAGCGAAAAAAGACAGGAAAAAGACTGAAAGAATGAATGAATAAAGTCTGAATGAAAGAAAGATTAAATGAATGAGGCTTAAAATAAAAAAGAAATTAATGGAATCTGAGAGAAAAGAAGAGAGAATGAATGAAATCTGGAAGAAAATGATAGAAATAAATAACGACTGAATAATTAAAGCCAGAAAGAAAAAAAGACAGAAAGAAAAAATGAATGAATAACAAAAGAAAGAAATAAAGAAAGAACGAAAGAAAGAAAAAAACTAATAAAAGAGTGAAGAAAGCAAGAAAGAAAGAAAAAAAGGAAAAAATAAAGAAAGACGAAAGAAACAAAGAAAGAAAGAAAGAAAAGAAAGAAATAAAAAGTAAAAAAAGACTGAAGCAAGCAAGAAAAAAAGAAGGTAAGAAATAAAGAAAGACGCAAGCCATCAAGCAAGAATGAAAGAATGAAAGAAAAAACTAAAGAAAGACTGAAGAAAGCAAGAAAGAAGGAAAAAAGAAGGAAAGAAAGACAGAAAGAAAGAAAGAAAGAAAGAAAGACGCAAATAAGCGAACAATAAAGAAAGAAAAGAAAGAAAGAAAGAAAGAAAGAAAGAAGAAAGAAAGAAAACTAAAGAAAGACTGAAGCAAACAAAAAGGAAATAAAAAAGAAGGAAATAAATAAAGAAAGAAAGATTAAAGCAATTAAGAAAGACAGAAAGAATGAAGAAGAAAAGCAAAAAGAAAGAGAAAAAAGAAAGAGAAAAAACAGAGAGAAATCCTGGTTTCAAATAAATCGACAGAAACAGAAAAAATGCAATAGAAACACTGAGATGAAAGAAAAACAATTTGGAACAAATAAACAGAAGAAAAAATAATGAATAGGATTCAATTTTCTTTTGAAAAAAAAGAAGGAATGAAAATACAAAAAGCAATATGACAGAAAGAAAGAAAGAAAAGAAAGAAAGAAAGAAAGAAAGAAGGACAGAAAGAAAGAAAATGAAAGAAAAAACGAAAGGAGGAAATAAGAAAAAAATTACAAAGATTTCGTGCAAAGCAAATGAAAAAGTGAGGGAAAAGGTATGCTGAAATAAACTTCTGTAAAAAGAGGCATAAAGATTTTGGCGGATGCGAAAAATAAGAATAGATTTAAAGAAAGAGACAAAAGAATAAAAGACGCCGAAAAGAAAGAAAATCAAAGTCAGTCGCAAGAAATTTTTTTAAAAATATGTGGATGAAAAGAGTTCGATTGTTAACGCATATCAATGATTCGTTCTGTTTTTGGCTCCAAAATATCAAAGTGTTCCATGGATTCCTATTGAAAAGAACATATACAGCCATACACTCATATATATATATATATATATATATATATATATATATACAATCACACACACACATATCTGTACATATTTTTGTGTGTGTGCGAATAAAGCCAAAAATGTTTTTCCTATAATAATAAGCTTCGCTTTCCTCAGGGACTTTATAAAGTCAAATGCAAAGATTTTATTTTGCAATATGTATTTACAAACAGAAATAAAGTGGAGGGAAAATATTGTTAAGTTTTTGAAATGCTAAATTCAAGAACTTCAATATATTTTAAATTTAACTGTGTAAGTTACGGTGGGATGTGCGTTGTGGTGCAGTTGATTTTGACTCGGAACGACAAATCGGGGGCCCGAGTTCGAATTGCATTTGAATTCCTTGCATTCACTTACGCACAAATACCCTTGGGAAAGTTATTAATCCGTCCCTTCCTTCCAGTTACGGGTTAAATAACGAAGACAGATTGGGTTCTATAGCCTTGGCTGGCAACCAGTCTACCGCAGAAAGCAATGGCAAGCTACTGCTGGATAATCTTCTGCCCAGTCAGTCATGTCTCTATAGAGATATGGTCGCCCAAGGCGTGCATAAAGTATAACACTTGACTGACTGAATAGATGGAAGTATTATTAAAGTTGCTACTGTTCATAAAGTGGGGGTTCGGTTTTATATTGTCATGAAGTAGTAAACTGATCCCCCACTAATTAATAATTAATAATATAATCCAACTCTTCTTCCTACAGCTATGGGTTGAATAGCAGGACAGATTGGGTTCTATAGCCTTGGCTGGCAACCAGTCTACCACAGAACGCAATGGTAACCTACTGTGGGATAATCTTCTGCTTAGTCAGTCATGTCTCTTTTAAGACATGATCACCCAAGCGTGTATCACGTATGGAACTTAACTGACCGAAGTTAAGGTGAGTAATGGATGATTTAATTTATAAACGAAAGTTATTGTATTTATATACTATTTTTTCAAACCTGTTTCTTTATGTTTTTTAATGTAATTATTAAATTATTATCTGTTATTTCATTTTGATTTAATAATTTGTACATTTTAAATGAATGCACCTTGTGGTGATGTGGATATCGGTTCGGGACTATAAATCGGGAAGCCGAGTACAAATATATGTCTATGAAATATCAATAGTAAAATATGCGATGTTTACAAGTAATATCAGAGAGGAGGACTAAATGATGTGGAATAAATCAACATTTACTAAATGATTATCGACATAAGTGACAATACTCTCATTAGGATTGAGCTCTCTAGAGAAGAAAATTTTAAAAACAGTTCCCACTTCTGCGATATATGCGTGACTCTTCAGAAATGAATTGAGTCATTACGGTGACAGTGTGTGTATACACTGCTTATATACAACACGCTAAAATTTCCCTTCTCTGAATTCCTGAGCCTATGGTTTAGTCGGGTAGCGACTTCGACTAACACCAAACCGTTCGAGTTTCGATCCCGGCCAGAAACAAGTGGATGTGTCTAGTCACACTGATGGGCTGTGATACAGCAAAATAGGCTTCTATGTGGATGACTAATATATATATATATATATATATATATATATATATATATATATATTAGTCATCTCACCCCAAGCAAGGCATTCCACTGCCACTATTGCGCATGGGGCTACATAGGGGAAGGTAAAGAGAAGGAGTGGTTAGACATAGGGAATGTCAGGAGGAAGGTGACAGATGAGTAAGGATAGCGAGGATGAGGGTTGGGCAGATGGGAAGAGTGTTTGATAGAATGGGAGCAGGTTAGTGTGTTAGGAGGTGTCGTTTGACCTTACATTTAAACTCCTGGAGATTGTAGCCGTCGGGGAAGCAATCATTTAGAAGAGAATTCCACAGTCGGGAAGTGCGAGGAAAGAAACTATTGGAGTAGAAGTTACGGTTGCATTTTATCGGTTTCACTGTAAAAGGGTGGAATCTAGTTGCTAATCTAGTGTCTCGTTCAAATTCGTATTTAGGGGACACCAGTGATCTAAGCTCATCGGAGCAGAAGCCGTGAAAGTATTTATAGAATATATATATATATATATATATATATATATATATATATATATATATATATTAATGTAGGTTTCATTGAATAATATAGACAAGTTTTGTCTATTAATTTTGTGTAGGATCCGTTCATACCGTCTGATATACTTGATGGTGATATCGTTTAAAGACAACAAAAATCACAGTAATTGTTGATTTTTTTTATCAGGTCTAAGCTTTCGGCTCACATAAAGAATAAATATTAACACACAATAAACATAGAACATTTAAGTTATTAACAATAAAGAGAATTAAATTGAAAATATAAGTCCATCCCTACCGTGGCGGATGGCCGAAGACAGTGACAAAATAGTGCCGTTGTGGTTCCTGATCTGATTACAGGCATTTGAGTACGTTGTTGGAAATATCAAAATTGATTGTATTCAAACCAGGTTTAAATTGTTTAATGTAGATTGCTTCCAGGATTTTTAGTTTCTGTTTATTATTTTCTTGTTTGAGTATGTACGTGTTATCAACGAGCGTTTTTCTCAGAAGTGTGCGTTGATAACCGTGTTGTTTTAAATGACGGAATATATTTGAATTTTCATTTAAGTGCAACGTCAGACGCCGTGAGAGCGAATTTGTGGTGTGGCCAATGTAGATATTATTGAGGTTGTTAGAGGTACATTCTCTAAATGGACATATGAATTTATATACTACATTGGTTTTTTGCAAATCACTAACGGTGGGGGAAGAGTCGTCTATATTATTCAATGAAACCTGAATTAATGAAAAAATGCTGCCAAAATACACACAATATATATATATATATATATATATATATATATATATATATATATATATATATAAACAATATATACAATATTTTTACAATTTTCCTTTTTGCTGAAGATAAAGAATGTAAAAATATTTCATAATTTCCAACTTTTCAAGCGATCTCAGCCTCTTCACTGGCCATTTTCAATGATGCTATTTTTCCAGTGTTGTTATGTCCTCATGTTTGACCGTAATATATTTTTTCTGAATTTAGCATTTGTTTGTTTCTAGAGTTTTTTTCTTTATTCTTTTTTTAAAGTTGGAAATAAATTAAGCAACATTTTTACATTCCTTAACTCTAGTAAAAAGGGAACATGTAAGAATATTGGTAAAATTGAATTTTTCGTATTTAATTTAATTTTTAATAGAATCTTTCTTGTCAGTCGTTTTTAACGTTGAAATGAAAGATTGATGTCCAAATACTTTATATATATAGAATAAGAAGTGTGAGAGGCCATGAAATTTTTATTTAAAGTGTATATTTATTGTTGTTTAAAAATATACATATTATCATTTTTAAGTGTCCATAATGATATTTGTGACGCTACACGTGTTTCAAGTCTAAGATTGACTCTCTTCAGGCAAATAAATTTTTGGTTTTACATGTCGGGTTCCTTTTGTTTCTGAGGGCCAAGTCCCTGTTTATATAGTTAACGCTTTTTCTTCCTTCACACACACATATATATTTGAATTGGTGTGAGTTTGTGACCCTGGGTTTCACACACACACACACACACACACACACACACACACATATATATATATGTGTGTGTGTGTGTGTGTGTGTGTGAAATGTGTATGTATAAGCGTGAAACACAGGGTCACAAACTCACACCAATTCAACTGAATATATATATATATATATATATATATATATATATATATATATATATATATATAAGTCTATGTGTGTGAGAGCTGTAAAGAACAGGATATCGTTGAGGGCCATGATCAACATTTCTGGAGGGCACGGCACATAAAAAAGAAAAAAAATTCACATTTCTGAATGTAACGAACTCAATAGGAGTTAGAACTCTGCTTTCCGATTTCCAATACAGAGTTGTTTTGCATTACACCATCGACGAATTTAAACTCACTGTGTTTCCAAATATTCTCCATGAAGTTATTGAACAGTTTCGACGTTGCTTAACTTTGGAGATCATACGAAAACCGATGTTTCAACGTGACATAGCTTAATATTGACCTGAATTCACTAGAGGAGTGATATCACAAAATAACCTAGTAAAGTCTCTAGAATTCACTGAAGGATTGATATTACAAAATAGCCTATTTAATTGTCCGGAATTCACTGGTTGATTGATATCACAAAATGACCTAGTAAATTTTTCTGCATTTACTAGTGGACTGATATTAGAAAATAGCCTAGTAAAGTCTTCGAAATTCACAGGAGGATCAATATCAGAAAATAGCTTAGTAAATTCTCCGAAATTCACTGGAGGGTTGATGTTACAAAATATCCTAGTAGATTTTCTGGAATTCGCTGGAGGATTAATATCACAAAATAGCCTAGTAAATTCTCCGAAATTCACTGGAGGATTAATGTTACAAAATAGCCTAGTAAATTTTCTGGAATTCACTGGAGGATTAATATCACAAAATAGCCTAGTAAATTCTCCGAAATTCACTGGAGGATTGATGTTACAAAATAGCCTAGTAAATTTTCTGGAATTCCCTGGAGGATTAATATCACAAAATAGCCTATTAAATTCTCCGAAATTCACTGGAGGATTAATGTTACAAAATAGCCTAGTAAATTTTCTGGAATTCACTGGAGGATTGATATCATAAAATAACCTAGTAAATTTTTCTGCATTCACCGGAGGATTGTTATCAGAAAATAGCCTAGTAAATTGTCAGAATTCACTGGAGGATTGATAATGACAAAATAGCCCCGTAAACTATCCGGCCTTCGCTGTAGAATTGATATCACAAAATAGTTTGGTAAATTGTCCTGCATTTACTGAGGTATTGATATTACAAAGTTTCAGCAATTTTTCTTTGTTTCTAACGATTTTTTTCTGTTTCTTTATATTTTCTTTAGATTTTGGAAAGCGTCTTTCGCTATTCGAATACGCCTTGGGGTTTTCAACGACACAAACGTTTGCTGTTTTCTCTAGAAATAATTTCATTCACTGGTTATCGATCTGAAAAATCTGCAATTCAGCTGCTGACGTGATTGATAATAAGGTTAAATCTTTTTTTGAGGTTCTCTTATTCAAGGTTGGCACTTTACCGAATATTTTCAACATTTAATGTTACACTTTCCACTCCTTTGTTATCAGTTTGCTTCTTTTTTTTTTATTTCCTTTTTTAATTTGTTGCTGGCTTTAAGATGGAACGATCTTTGGGAATTAATATGTCAGGTCAAGGTGTAGTGGGCGGAAGGTTCGGAATATATAGGAGAAGAGGGAGAAGATATCCTGCCCCGTAAACGGATCAAGGCGAAATGAAAAGCATAATGTGAAGAGAAAAAATGGAAATTATTTAAAGAGTAACAGCAGAAATAGTCGAGTATTGATTTCTGGTGGGGGTGAAGAGAAAAAGGAAACGATTTATACAATAGCGAGCATAAAGATCAGAACGATGTTAAAAAAAAGTCTAAATAGGAAATAATTTTTTATTTTAACGCTTCAAAGAACATTTTATCAAGGAAAAAAAAAGGATTTAAAAGTAAATTTTATAATTCCAAAACATAAAGTTCAATAAACTTATTTTGATAAAGTTATAAGAATAATTATGTAACATTTGAAAAAATAGATGATCAA
Source organism: Ascarosepion bandense (assembly GCA_037127315.1). NCBI lineage: Eukaryota > Metazoa > Mollusca > Cephalopoda > Sepiida > Sepiidae > Ascarosepion > Ascarosepion bandense. The sequence continues at coordinate 65,490 of JBBBDQ010029995.1, forward strand.
AAACATCAGAACGATTAAATAAATCCATAAAATTTAATAATTATGTTGCATTAATGAACATTTTTTTAAGGTAAGAATATAAAATAGGGTATTTTACTAAATTACACCGGCTTTTTACTGGCTCTTGCATTGTAAACATGGCGAAAACATTTGTGATGTCATTGGAACTTGAAAAACTGATACGTAATGAAGATAAACTCTCTATTGGGGATATTTCAAAGATTGTGGGAAACCTAAAAGTGTTATTCATAGTATCTTAAGAAAACTTGAGGAAACTAGGTCATTTGAAGCCATGAAATTATCTGGCAGGTCTAAGAAAAATACTGCAATTGAAGTCAGAGGAATTGGTAAAGAATCAAAAGGGATCGATTCGCGACACCAACCGCTATCTCAAAAAGAGCTAATGCTAACCTTGGTATTAAAATATCAAGGCACTCTATTTCCTAAAAACTTAATGAAATAAATCTGAACAGTCGAGTAGCCTCTACGAAGCCTTACATTTCTAAAAGGAATCAAATGAGCCGATTGAAATTTTCCACTGAACAATTCATATGGACAGAAGAACAGTGAGCTTGTGTTCATTTCAGCGATGAGTCATAGTTTAACCAGTTCGGTTGTGACGGGAGAAGGTTCGTCCGACGCGGTCCTAAAGAACGATATTTGCCTAAGTGCACTAAAAGCAGTTTTAAATTTGGAGGAGGAAGTGTGATGGTGTTTGACATGATTTAATCTGCTGGTACGGGAGCTCTTGTTAGGCTACACGGTAAAATTAACGCAACTGTATACCAATAGATATTGAATAAACATGTTGAGAACTGCAATTAATCAACCAGCTCTATTTATGCAAGATAACGCGCCATGTCACACAGCGAAGTCTGTTAAGATATATGTTTCTGAGGAGGATGTTACTGTTATGGAGTGGCCTGTCCAAAGCCCAGGCATGAATCCTATTGAGAATGTTTAAAGGTTACTAATTGAAAGAGCTAAGGAAGAGAATCCAACAAACGTCGAAGATCTATGGACTAATTTGAAAGAAGAATGGGAGAATATAACCGTTAATGAATGCAAGACATTAATTCGCTCTCATGTAGCAAAAGATGTCAAACTTATTGAAAGTAAAGGTTTTTCACATCAAGTACTAATGAATTATGAACGCTATTTTTATTTGGATATGATGTATCCATTATAATAGTTTTATTTTGTTAATCGTTCTGATGTTTTTGATCATCTATTTTTTTTAATGTCATATAATTATTCTCATAACTTTATCAAAATAAGTTTATTGAGTTTTAAATTTTGGAATTATATAATTTACATTTATATCCTTACTTATGAAATGTTCTATGAAGTTTTCAAATAAAAAAAATTATTTCACAACTTTTCTTAACATCGTTCTGATATTTATGCTCGCTACTGTATATCCTACTTAAGCTTTCAATTTTATGTTATTGAAAGTAAGGTTTTTCACATCAAGTACTAATGATTTATGAACACTATTTTTATTTGGATATGATGTATCCATTTAAATAGTATGATTTTGTTAATCGTTCTGATGTTTTTGATCATCTATTTTTTCGAATGTTATATAATTATACTTTTAACTTTATCAAAATAAGTTTATTGAACTTTATATTGTGGAATTATATAATTTACCTTTATTTCCTTATTTTTCCTTGATAAAATATTCTATGAAGCTTTAAAATAAAAAGTTATTTCACATTTAGACTTTTTCTTAACATCGTTCTGATCTTTATGCCCGCTACTGTAGATAAATTAACCATAAGAAGAGATAAATACAGGAATTGGCAAATAAAGAAAAACAGGTACAATTCAGAAGTATTATAGCTTCTGGAAAAGGCATGAACCAGTTCATCATGGAACTGTATTCAAACCTCAGTTTATTAGCTGTGAAACTTCGTCTAATACAAGGCCCAAAAGCCAATAAAGTAAGACAGTAACTGAATAATGTATGTGATATGGACGTAAGAGACGGAAGTCAAAAAAATAAATTTACGAGGATATGGCGGATAAATATAGATTGGCCCTAGACTAATGAGGTTAGTTTATTCTTACCGTTGGAGTAGGCACTAATGTGTAACTATCCCTTGAGATGACCTTTTCGTAATAGTGACTTCTTGTTACTAATAGAATACGTAGACAATAAGTGTGATTTAATTTTGTGGAGGTAGCAAAACAGGTTTTGTAGCAATAAAGAATGGTGCTCGTCTGGATATTTGACATAGAAATATCGGTCCTTACGTATTATCGGGAGGACCTTGAACAATTGGTTTGCCGACAGTCGTTTGCCGTTCGTAACTGCCGTCCGTTTCTTCTACTGTTGGGCCAAGGACTTGACCTCAATCAAATGGTGCGAAGAACAACTGGACATGGCCGATAAGACTACAATTGACTGGAATTCGTATATGCGAGAAGCACTGTGGCACTGCACGTCACCATTTGGAGTCGTACTTGGCCGAATTCATGTGGCGGAAGCATGTTGCCTGTACTGATGTCTTTGAGTCACTTTTGGAAGCAATTGCGACGTTCTGGCCTCCGGAATTACAAATGTAATGTTATTTTATTGTTTTAACCGTTTCAATAAATAATTTACTTTAATTTTTGAGTCGTTTTTTTAAAGGTCCTCCCGATAATACGTAAGCACCGAAATATCGATACAGTAGCAAGATCGATTTAATCCCATCGCTTGTGGGAGCATAGGTCATCACCGACTCCAGACCATCGACAAGGTAGCCGTCGATGCTTCTGTACCTGTTTTTTTACAGGTAGGGGTGTTGACCCTAAGCAAACGCCTTTATACGCCAACTGGTTACCATCTAAGGCTATAAAACCCAGTCTGTCCTAATATTTAACCCATAGTGGTGTAATAACAGATGACCTCAGCAAGTAGATCTTTATAGTACTGCCTAAGGAGCCAGAAACAAACGAGTGCGAACTCCAGAGAACCATCAGTTTAATGAGCCGTATAACAAAACTGATCGTCCGAATCCTGTTGAATAAAGCGAGAAGTAGAATCAGACCAAAGATAGGACAAGAACAGTGTGGTTTCGTTAAAGACACTGGAACAAGGAATGTCATATTTATGATTACGGTGCTCTTTGAAAGGGTAATACAAATGAAGAAGGACTTATACCTGTGCTTTATTGATTATGCGAAGGCGTTTGGCAAAATACGTTACAAAGAATTGATACAGATGCTCGGCAGTAATCAAGAATTTTTACTGGCAGCAAACCGCTTGTATTCGGACAGGTAATTAATTCAGCTGATATACAAAGATAGAAAGGGGCGTAAGACAAGGATGTGTCTTTTCACCGGATCAATTCAACTTGTACAGCGAGAATATTTTGAGGACCCTAGAAGTTATGTCTGGATTTGTAAACGGAGGCCACAGTTTTAACAGCCTAAGGTACGCAGATGATACAGTGCAGACACAGAAAGGAAACTACAAGACCTCCTACAGAAGGTAGCTGAAGAAAGTAACAAAAAAGGATTACAAATAAACTGCAAGAAAACCGAATGCATGGTCATCAGTAAAAAGCGCAGCCCAATATGCCAAATACAGGTCAGGGATCCCAGAATCAAGCAGGTACAAAAATTTAAATTTCTTGGAAGTGTTATAACAGAAGACGGAAAGTGCGACACAGAGATCCGAAGGCGAATTGGCATGGCGAAGGAAGCATTCCAGAAGTTGAGTAAGGTGTTAAGAAACAGGACCATTTCGCTAGAAACAAGGAAGAGAGTACTAGATTGCTATGTGATGTCAGTCCTTCAATATGGCAGTGAATGCTGGACAATATCATCAAAGATGAGGGAAAAACTAGAAGCAACTGAAATGTGGTTCTACAGAAGGATGGATCAAGCATGTGAGCAATAATGAGGTCTTAAAAATGATGAAAACAAAAAGGAAATTAATACTTAGCATCCGTAAGAGACAATTGAAATTTCTGGGACATGCAATGAGGAAGGAGGTTTTGGAGAACCTGATACTAACAGGCCAGATAGAAGGAAAAAAGACAGAGGAAAGCAGCGGATAAATAACATATTTGAAGGACCTAATCAGGTGGATGATGGAACGAGGGTTGCATGGTGTAACAGGAGAAGGCGTGCTCAGAGCCACCAGGGATAGAGAAACGTGGAGTGTGAACCGGGCGATAGTTCAGTCTATCTACTCCAATTGAAAAAAAAAATAAACAAAAACGAAAAGTGAAAAGATTGGAAAAGAGAAAGCCGGAAACCACATCCTAAACAGGGAACAAGGGATGAGCCTCTACACCTGTTCAATAGACGTGGGTGGAGTGTGAACCGGGCGATAGTTCAGTCTATCTACTCCAATTGAAAAAAAAAATAAACAAAAACGAAAAGTGAAAAGATTGGAAAAGAGAAAGCCGGAAACCACATCCTAAACAGGGAACAAGGGATGAGCCTCTACACCTGTTCAATAGACGTGGGTGGAGTGTGAACCGGGCGATAGTTCAGTCTATCAACTCCAATTAAAGTCTATCAACTCCAATTAGTCTCGTCAAGAATCGCGAGGTGAACAGCAAGGGAACCCGACCAGATGTGGCAGCAGTATTCAATACAAGAGAACTTCCTTTGATTTCTAAGTTTATATAAGTTTTATAGTATTTTTTATTTTTTATTTTTTTTATACTGATCGGGCTCCAAGGTCCCCTATTTAATTACTGATCGGGCTTAACGTGTTTTCAGCATGGTTTAACTTGACAGGAAGAATTTTAGTATAGGAGAGAAAATTCAACAATAACGACATCCAGTTAAATGCCATACTTGGGCGATCATGTCTCGAAAGGGACATGACAGACTACGCAGAAGATTTTTCCACAGTAGGCTGCCATTTTTTTCTGCGTTAGACTGGTTGCCAACCGATGCTATAGAACCCAATCTGTCCTGTTATTTAACCCATAGCTGGAGGGAAGAGACGGATTAATACCTTTCCCAAGAGTACTTGCGCTTAAGTGAATGCAACGAATTCAACTGGAATTCGAACTCGGCCCACTGATTTCTTTTCCGAGCCCATATCCACTGCATCGCAACGCACATGCGGATTAAGTCAGTTAAGTGCCATACGTGATACACGCTTTGGGCGATCATGTCTCTTTCGAGACATGACTGAATGGGCAGAAGATTATCCCGCAGTAGGTTGCCATTGCTTTCTGTGGTAGACTGGTTGCCAGCCAATGCTATAGAACCCAATCTGTCTTGTTATTTAACCCATAACTGGAGGGAAGAGATGGTTTAATACATTTCCCAAGTATATTTGCGCGTAAGTGAATGCAATGAATTCAACTGGAATTTGAACTCGGCTCCCCCATTTCTCGTTCCGAGTCGCTATCCACTGCACCACAACGCACATATCCTGAATATTTTATTTTGTGCGTGTTTATTTTTAATATGTAGGCGATCATGACTCTTCAGAATTTAATATATTCTTATACTCTAAGGAAATTTGATGTTTTATACCTCCATAAGTCTTTTTTCGTATCATTTATTTACTCCAACTTGTTAAGTAGGTGACGCAGTTTTTAGCAAAGGAAGAGAGAGAGAGAGAGAGAGAGTGTGTGTTTCTTTCCTGACATTGCCATCACTGTACAGGTATTATCAGATAGAAAATGATACTCTTACCTGTTTAGCCTAATCGGTTGGGTTTCGATATACAATACAAATATTTCAGTAAAGGAATATTTTGAAAGTTTATTTTATTTTTACCTACATTAAAGCAAAAATGGTTTTGAATGAGGAACGAACAACTTTATTTCATGAAATTTAATTTAGACGACTTCGGTTCAATAAGATGTTTGCAGGATCTAGTAATCATTTTTTTTTTTTTTTTTTTTTTTTTTAATCATATCACCCCGAACAAGGCGGTAACGCCACTGATATGCAGGGGGTTACATAGGAGTGAAAAGATGTGCTTAGAAAATGAATAAAAGATGAATAGGGAAAAGAAATGTAAGAAGAAGGAAAAATGAAACGAAAGAATGAAATTTAAAAAGGAAAAAATAAGAAACAAAGAAAAAATAAAAAGGGAGGAAATAAAGCAAAAAAAAAAAAAAGAAGAAAGAAAGAAAAGAAGGAGAGATATGAACGAGGGAAAATGAAACGAAAGAATGAAATTTAAAAAGAAAAAATAAGAAAGAAAGAAAAAATAAGAAAGGGAGGAAATAAAGCAAAAAAAAAAAGAACAAAGAAAGAAAAGAAGGAGAGATATGAACGAGGGAAAATGAAACGAAAGAATGAAATTTAAAAAGAAAAAATAAGAAAGAAAGAAAAAATAAAAAAGGGAGGAAATAAAGCAAAAAAAAAAAGAACAAAGAAAGAAAAGAAGGAGAGATATGAACGAGGGAAAATGAAACGAAAGAATGAAATTTAAAAAGAAAAAATAAGAAACAAAGAAAAAATAAAAAGGGAGGAAATAAAGCAAAAAAAAAAGAACAAAGAAAGAAAAGAAGGAGAGATATGAACGAGGGAAAATGAAACGAAAGAATGAAATTTAAAAAGAAAAAATAAGAAAGAAAGAAAAAATAAGAAAGGGGGGAAATAAAGCAAAAAAAAAAAGAACAAAGAAAGAAAAGAAGGAGAGATATGAACGAGGGAAAATGAAACGAAAGAATGAAATTTAAAAAGAAAAAATAAGAAAGAAAGAAAAAATAAGAAAGGGGGGAAATAAAGCAAAAAAAAAAGAACAAAGAAAGAAAAGAAGGAGAGATATGAACGAGGGAAAATGAAAACGAAAGAATGAAATTTAAAAAGAAAAAATAAGAAAGAAAGAAAAAATAAAAAAGGGAGGAAATAAAGAAAAAAAGAACAAAGAAAGAAAAGAAGGAGAGATATGAACGAGGGAAAATGAAAACGAAATAAATTGAGAAAGCAAGAAAGAAAGAATAAGAACAAAAAGATAACAGAAAGAGAGAAGAAAGAAAAGAGAGAGAGAGAGAGAAAGAAAGCGAGAGATTGAGAAGAAGACAATCGATCAATCAACAACGAAAAGTAAAATACCTAGAGAGAAAAATAAATAAATAAAACCAGTAAAGAATGAAATCAAAGAAAGAAAAGGAAAAGATTCAACAGAAAGAAGAAAAAAAAACGATAGAAAAATCTGTCACCGAACGTGACATCCATCATCTTTGTTCGTTGCGGGCAATTTAAGACATCGAGGGAGGCGCACGCCGGTTTCAACGTTGTAAAAGACGCTAAATAAAATAAAAAATAAACAAACAACAAATCGTCCCTCTCTCCCCAATTTTTTTCTCTCTGCTCCCAACCGACATCAGCGTCCTCAGTGAAAGCAGCACCCGAACGAAATACCAATTGAGAAGAGAAGAAACGGCGAAGCACTTGCGATTGAAGAAATCTATTGAGAAGACGAACACAAGAAATTCTTTACAGCTATTGTGAGTGTATGTATGGGAGTGGTGGTGTGGCACTAGTAGTGATGGGGGTTAGAGCTCCACAGCAACGGTTGAATCGACAGAGTTCGATAAAACAGGATGGGGATGATGAATCACATAGGAAATCTACCGGTGTATTGAGCAACTCTTCGGCATTTACAGTAAAAGCAATTCCCCCTTCAAAAATCCAAATGATTCCTGATCGAGTCACGTAATTATGCAACTAAAAGAATAATAATAATAATAATAATAATAATAATAATAATAATAATAATAATAATAATAAAAAGAAGAAGAAGAACAAGAACAAGAACAACAACAACAACAACAAGGCAATCCCTGTAGATTGTAATGTATCTTTGAAACCTTCAAAAAACTGTGAAAGTGCAAGGATATTGCAGTGGATATGTATTTTTTTCTTTCTTTGTAATCATATCGCCCGAAACAAAGCATTTTACTCCCACTGTTTTACTTCGGAGGAAAGTTATGAGAAAGAGTGACAGGTTATATAGAGGGTGTCAGGAAGTTGGTAAAAGAAAAATGACTGTGGTCATAAATTGGGGGATCAATTTACATATTGCTTGTAATGTAGAATTGATCCCCCACTATATAACCACAGTATAATAGTATAGAATTTTTTTTTTTTATAATCATATCGCCCCAAGCAAGGTATTTTACTGCCACTGTTTTGCAGGGGATTATATCGGAGGAAAAATAAGAGAAAGAGTGACAGGTTATAGGGGGTGTCAGGAAATGAGTAAGAGAAGGATGAGAATACTGATGAGAGTGGAGTGGACGAAGAAAGAAGCATGAGAGAGAAAGGATGCAAGTTAGGGAGATAGGAGATGACTATTGACTTTACACTTAAACTTCTGGAGATTGTGGCTGTCGGGGAAACAAGTAAATGGAAGGGAAATGTGAGAAAAGAAGCTGTTGGAGTAGAATTTGCGTTTACATTTTATTGTTTTCGCAGTAAAAGGGTGGGACCTAGTTGCTAATTTTGTGGTTCGAGTAAATTCATATATAGGGGCCACCAGTGAGCTAACTTCATGGGAGCAGAAGCCGTGAAAGTATTTGTAGAAGAGACACAGGAAAGTCATATTGCGCCGGTGAGAAAGTAACTGTATCTGAGCTGCCAAGTCGAGATCGATCACATTATAGATTCTCCGTTTGATTTTGTCAAGAACACTTAGGTGGATAGCAGGAGCACCCGACCTTATATGGAAGTATTAGTCAATGCAAATGGCGTATATATATATATATATATATATATATATATATATATATATTTTAATCATCTCACCCCAAGCAAGGCATTCCACTGCCACTATTGCGCATGGGGCTACATAGGGGGAGGTAAAGAGAAGGAGTGGTTAGACATAGGGAATGTCAGGAGGAAGGTGACAGATGAGTAAGGATAGCGAGGATGAGAGTTGGGCAGATGGGAAGAGTGTTTGATAGAATGGGAGCAGGTTAGTGTGTTAGGAGGTGTCTTTTGACCTTACATTTAAACTCCTGGAGATTGTAGCCGTCGGGGAAGCAATCGTGTGGAAGAGAATTCCACAGTCGGGAAGTGCGAGGAAAGAAACTGTTGGAGTAGATGTTACGGCTGCATTTTATCGGTTTCACTGTAAAAGGGTGGTTGCTAATCTAGTATCTCGTTCAAATTCGTATTTAGGGGACACCAGTGATCTAAGTTCATCGGAGCAGAAGCCGTGAAAGTATTTATATAAGAGACACAGGGAAGCCACGTCGCGCCGGTGGGAGAGAGACTGCAGGATTATTTCAGACGGGAAAAACTTCGTGGCTCTGCACAGAGAACCGACCTTCTTAGCAGTGGATTTAGCTATGGATTCTATATAGTCATTCCACTTGAAGTCTGTTGTGAGAGTTAACCCGAGAAGGAGCGTTTTTTTTTTGCTTTCAGGGAGATTAGCTTGATCCATGCTAATGGGGTTGGGTTAGAGCGATTTTCTGTGATGGTTAGTAGATAGCAGGTTCGTTTTGGAAGCATTAAAATTCACGAGCCATTTCTTTCCCCAGTCCGCCACGGATTGGAGGTTCTTTATAAAATCGGCAGCGAGGTTTGCTTTGTCAGCCTCAGCAGATTTTTGATCGATGCGAGAGTAAACTATACTGTCGTCAGCTAATATCTAAAAAAAAAAAATGTGGCACTTTGATTGGGAAAAGTTCTGATGTTTTCATTGAAGGCAATCTTGGTAGCTCTTAACTATGATTCTAACAAGTACAGGTCACACATTGCGAAAAACCTTATTAAAAAGACAATTTTTTTTTTATATATCTCTTAAGCTGGGGTTTCCAGGAATTCTTTCAATGTGTTGTTTTGTTCCTCTTTTTATCATTGCAAGTGAACTCACTATCACTGTTACGATACTTGTTTTCAGTTTCCACATTTTTCCTATTTCAATTTCATGGTCTTTATATTTTGACAGTTTTTCGAATTCCTTGCTTGCTATGTTACAATCCACTGGACAAGCCATATAAATTAATATGCAAGTTTTCTCTTTCTGGTTTGTAACAATAATGTCCGGCCTATTTGCTTCAATGTTTCTGTCTGTATAGATGGTGTAATCCCATAGAATTGTGACATCTTCTATTTCTGTTACCAGTGGTCATAGCAATGTTTGTCTACGTAAAATGTGTGTGGTCTTAAGGGTTTTATTTGTTTGCATTTTTTTTTTTTTTTTTTTTTTTTTTTACAAAAATGATCAGTGGAAAATGTCAGGAAGCCATTTCTGACCTTAGATCTCTGTTTGGGACCTGGGAGAACATGTATACAACAGAAAGCAAAGGAAATAAAAAAATAAATAAATACTACTACTATGACTACTACTACTACTACTACTACTAATAATAATAATAATAATAATAACAATAATTAAAGTCTGAGACTGAAGGCTTTATTCTTTTTGCGCAAGACCAAAGTCTTTTCACTAGGAACTTTCAGGCAAATATTATCCATAATGTGGATCCAAAATGCAGGTTCTGTGATAAATACCAAGAAACAACAGACCATCTAATGTCAGGATGTGCTGTACTTGTTCCAATTTAATATAAAAATCGTCACGATAGAGTGGGGCAATATTTACACTGGACAATGTGCAAAAACTATGGAAAATAAGTAAACAAACACTGGTATGAACATCACCCTGCACATATAAGAACAATATTTGTTTATTATTATTATTATTATTATTATTATTATTTTTAAATACGCACATTATAGAATAATTTCTTTGTAACCGGCTAAATCCAGTTCTTGGAAAAGAACCTTCTTTTTCCCCCACCTCCTGTCTGGTCCTTGATTGCAGGCCATACGAACGCTGCCTGTCTAAAATCTAAGTGACTTTGATAATATTCAAAACACAAACGCCTACTTCTTTTTTATGTATCCACATGTGGCATAACTTACAATGGTTTTTAGTAACTTTGTGCGCGCCAGCACATAGCGTCGGCACTTGGATATTAGTTTTTGAAGAAGTCGGACGTCAACGCACTGAACTCCGAACTTTGCTGTATTATAAAAAAAATTGAATGTCACCAAGTCATCTAAATTTCCTGAAGAATCCTGAGTGGTATTCTTAAGTCCAATCATCTATATTTCCCGTGATTCTTCCGCCTGAAATATTCACCATCATTGAGGAATTGAACTGTATTATTCAAATAATTACTAAAGAACATTTTTATTTTTTGAGTTCTGTTTCTAGTATTTTATATAACAACTGATCGACGTCGATCCCTACAAATTTGTAAGTTTTTTTATGTTTCTATATATTTTATAATCTGCTGTCTTTACTGTTTTATATATTTCGTCGTCTAGATATGTTTATCCCTCATATCTTTTTAATCAGTTTTGTTTTCTTTTCGTTTTTTTAAATTTGTATAGTTTCTAAATAAAGTATTTTTATAAGATATCCTTGTGTCGACTTATGTTACTCTGAGTCTGATTATTGTTCATATCTCATTATGTTTACCGACATCTAGAATTGGAGAATTTTCCTCCCATTGTCCTTTTAAGAATATATATATCAGCATGCAGTGTGGGTATGGAAGAATCCAAAGGAATATCCTGTACATACAGTGGTAGGATAACTTTCTAAGAGAGCTCTAAACATATATGCATATAAATACATATAGAGCAAATATAAGAAAAGTTAAGACAGGCACGTTATTTCATGCTGAATCGGAAGTATGGCCCTATTTCAGGCGAACCATCGTCAGCTTCCGTCTTTATTTAACAAAGGATTATCCTTTGTTAAATAAAGACGGAAGCTGAAGATAGTTCGACTGAAATAGGCCCACACTTCCGATTCACCATGAAATAACATGTCTGTCTTAATTTTTCTTTTATATATATATATATATATATATATGTGTGTGTGTGTGTGTGTGTGTGTGTGTGTGTGTGTGTGTGTGTGTGATGCTCTCATTACGATTGAGCTCTCTAGAGAGGGAAATTTTCAAAACAATTACCACTTCTGCGATTTATGCGTTACTCTACAGTAATGAATTGAGTTCTTTCGGTGACTGGTGTGTATATACACCGCTTATATATAACACGTTATGGCTTAGGGGTTAGCGACTCCGAATGACACCGAATCGGTCGAGTTTCGATACCGGCTAGAAGCAAGTGGACGTCTAGCCACACTGATGATCTATGATACAGCTGAATAGGCTTGTGTGTGGATGGTTAATATATATATATATATATATCTGCAAATTCAGATAAAACTTAGTGGGGAAATACCTTAAAATGACACGTTGAAAATAGTTATTTTTCCACTAAGTTTTATCTGAATTTATAAATAAATAAATAAATATCTGCTCTGTAAATTGAATTGGTTTGCTTTAATCTCTCCATTGGATCAGTTTTAATATTTTAACAATATTACTAGTATCCTCCTGGATTATTTACCAACCTTATCCCGGAATTTTCCCATCCTTCCCGGAATTTTACCGCTGTATATATATATATATATATATATATATATATATATATATATATATATATATATATATATATATACCATTACTGTAAATGCTATTTTTGTATTAGTTGTTATCCTTGTTTAACAATAGCGTCACCGATATCTACAGAATTGAAGGAACAATTATCACTTGATAATTACAAATACAAACAAGCATGGCTTAGGAGTCTAGCAGGTAAAGCTAGGGCAAAAAAGCTGAAGCATTTGAAATCAGTAGGAGGAGAAAACCAGGTAACTGATCTCTTCTTAGTAACTTAGGCTTGTGAGGCTATTATAAAGGTATCAGCACTTGCATACCCAAGACAGTTGGAAGAAATGACGTTTGACGATATTAGTCAACTAAGAGTTAAAAACATAGCACCTAAGTAAAAGCTAATGAATGCGGAAAAAGATAACTTTATGAAGATTTCTCAAAATGTAAATAAACCAGTCATTGAACCTGCTCTTCGTCTGAAACTGGCTGCCAAAGGTTGTGAGTTTGAAAAACTGGGATTGGAAAAGCAGTCAATCAAAGAGGATTTGTTTTAAATGAAAGGAGTAAGCTACCTTCAAAAAGAGTATCATGAGTATTGACAAATGAGTTTAATGAATTTAAAACTGAGAAAGTCGTCAGTAAAATAATGTGTCAAATTTGTTCAACAACAAGAAGTGATTCAACATTTTAATTCAATAAAAGTTACAGTAGACGAAATGTGTTGTGGGATCTCCCCTTTTTCTATGATAATGGACTCGACTTGAGTATACATATACTCCTGCAATAGAGAAAACCGTAGAGATCAGTGAGAGACATCGGGACGGATCGGTAAGTTACGGAACGATAAAGAGGTTCTTCTTCTTCTTCTTCTTCTTCTATGTGCCCTGTCCCCTCAGGACGTAGGCGATCATGGATCTCCACGTCTCCCTATCCCTTGTGGCTCTTAGTATGTTTGCTCCTGTTGCTCCTGGCAACCCCAGTTCCGTCACCCACCTGATCAGACCCTGCAAATATGTTATCCGCTGCCTACCTCTGTCTCTCCTTCCTTCTATCTGTCCAGTCAGTATCAGGTTCTCCAGGCTCTCCTTCCTCATTGCATGTCCCAGGAACTTCAGTTGTCTCTTCCTGATGCTCAGCATCAATTTCCTTTTTGTTGCCATTCTTTCTAACACCTCGGCGTTGCTTGTATGCTCAGTCCACGATATCGGTAGCATCCTTCTGTAGAACCACATTTCGGCCGCTTCCAGTTTTGTCCTCATTTTCGATGATATTGTCCAGCATTCACAGCCGTATTGAAGAACTGACATCACGTAGCAGTCTAGCACTCTTTTCTTCGTTTCTATTGAGATTTTCTTGTGTGTTAGTATTTTGCTCATCTTCTGGAACGCGTCCTTTGCCATGCCAATTCGCCTTCGGATCTCCGTGTCGCACTTTCCATCTCCTGTTAGAACACTTCCTAGGTACTTAAATTCTTGGACTTGTTTGATTCTGTTATCCTCCACCTGTATTTGGCATTTTGGGTTGTATCTTTTGCTGATGACCATGCACTCAGTTTTCTTAAAGTTTATTTGTAGTCCCTTCTTGTCACTCTCCACTGCTACTTTCTGTATGAGATCTTGCAGTTTCCTTTCCGTGTCCGCGATCAGTACTGTATCGTCCGCATATCTTATGTTGTTCAGGTTGTGGCCTCCAATAACAAATCCTGGTGTGTCATCTAGGGTCCTCAAAATATTTTCGCTGTATAGGTTGAACAAAAGAGGTTACACAGAGAATACCGCTTCAGTTGGCATAGTAGCTCTGAGCTCCACTCAGCCAGAATAATACTACACGGATATACTATTTCCAACAGGGTTTCATTTCAAGACTTATATATATATATATATATATATATATATATATATATATATATATATTCCTTACTAATCGTATTCCTGGATTACTAACCTCCATTCCAGTTTGTATGTTTACGTTCAATATAACCTATTTTTCTATCTCAAATATCTGTTTTGTTGTATATTATTTTGTGTGGTTCCTCAACCGGAGCCACAACAAAATGGATACATACGCGATAGAGAACACAGAATAATGTATATATAATTGGTGTAGATATAAACATCAAAGAGAAAAGCAAAAATATTCAGCATATAAAAAAATAAGATGTGAAAAATGTTTCGAAATTAATCGTTTTAAACAGATGTGTAAGAAAAGAATGTGTCTTTTCACTGGATCTGTTCAACTGGTACAGCGATAATATTTTGAGGACCCTAGAAGTTATGCCTGGATTTGTAAACGGAGGCCACAGTTTTAACAGCCTAAGGTACGCAGATTATACAGTGCTGATAGCAGACACAGAAAGGAAACTACAAGACCCCCTACAGAAGGTAGCTGAAGAAAGTAACAAAAAAGGATTACAAATAAACTGCAAGAAAACCGAATGCATGGTCATCAGTAAAAAGGGCAGCCCAAAATGCCAAGTACAGGTCGGGGATACCAGAATCAAGCAGGTACAAAAATTTAAATACCTGGGAAGTGTTATAACAGAAAACGAAAAATGCGACACAGAGATCCGAAGGCGAATTGGCATGGCGAAGGAGGCATTCCAGAAATTGAGTAAAGTATTAAGAAACAGGACAATTTCGCTAGAAACTAAGAAGAGAGTACTGGATTGCTAAGTGCTGTCCGTCTTTCAATATGGCAGTGAATGTTGGACAATACCATCAAAGATGAAGGAACAACTTGTAGTAACTGAAATGTGGTTCTACAGAAGGATGCTACGAATATCATGGATCGAGGTCTTGGAAATGATGGAAACAAAAAGGAAATATTGAGCATCAGGAAGAGACAGCTGAATTTCCTGGGACATGCAATGAGGAAGGAGGGCTTGGAGAACCTGATACTAACACAGACAGGGGAAAGCAGCGGATAACATATTTGAAGGACCTAATCAGGTGGATGACGGAATGGGTTTGCACGGTGTAGCAGGAGAAGGCGTGCTCAGAGCAACCAGGGATAGGGAGACGTGGAAAGCCATGATCGCCTATGTCTTGAAGGGACAGGGCACATAGGAGAAGAATATATATGCCAACTGTTTATAAGAAATTATAATATGGGTATAAAATGGGGGATCAATTCTATATTATAATCACTATATAAACTGAACCCTTATTTTGTGGCCATGCTAGTTCCTATACATTTATATTCTAGATTTATGGGCTTGAGATAGTGGATGACAGAATGAGGGTTGCATGGTGTAACAGGAGAAGGCGTGCTCAGAGCAACCAGGGATAAGGAAACGTGGAAAGCCATGATCGCCTACGTCCTGAAGGGACAGGGCACATAGAAGAACAAGAAGAAGAAGAAGAAGAAATCCAAAAAGAGAAACTTGGAGATGATCCAACAAAATGGATCGAAAATGAGTAGGTATATTTTTTCATGAAAAAGAGCAAGAAATGAAAAATGTTATTAAAAATCCGAATCAATAATGTTTAACTGGACATGAAGCGAGTTACGGAAAGTGAATTGACTTCAATACTAAGAAATATTTGGAAGAAATTAGGAAAACCAATTTTAATGAAAAGCCTTGTCCATTTGAATCAGTTTGACGGATCCGTGATAAAAGCTATTTAAAAATAGCTTTTGTGAAATAGCCTGTGTGAAAATAAAAAAAATAAGTTTGACGTATTACCAATTACCGTGGAAAACTGAAAATGTTGGGACGCCCGCGCCTATTCGGCTATAATGGACTATTCCATTACTATGTAAAGTAATGGTGGCATCTACGTAAGAGATTGTGCCGAGCAGCCGATCGACAAGTCAGTCGTAGACTTCCGGTGACGACCTGGAAGTACCCATTGCTCATACTACATCTTACAACGGTTGGGACGATTAACCTTTATTCTTGTATTGGATACTAATAACCTTTGTAAATACTATTTTCACGGAATACAACAATTAACCTATTCCTGTTGTTGAGTTATTTATTCTTACTCACGATACAACAGTGGCGACGAAGATTGTCGACACAACAGAAAAGAATCACGGTCTAAAAGGAAAGTACGTGTTGAACATAAATTCGCCAAAATTAGGGAACAAATTCAAGGCAGAAGAAACTGAAATGTTAAAAAAATATGAAGTAAATCTAAGACTAAAGGAAAATGTTTCTCCTTTATATTTTCAAGCAAGAAAAGTGCCCGCCCATTTACCGTCTGCTTTATATATACTGTAACAAGATCTATTTGAACGAGTTCCACCTGGAGAGAACAAATGGGGCTCCCCGTGAGTAATTTGAAGAGAGAAGGAAGGGTATCTGCGCATTTGTGGTGGCTACAAAACAGGCGTTAACCACAAAATATGTGTTGACTCATATAATATGCTCATTGTAGAATGAACTTTAAATTCCCTTGCGGATATGAAAGGATCACTAAAATTGATACATATTGACGAACGCTTTAAACATGTCTTCTTCCAAAACGAAGCTGCTATCAATTAACCACCATAGACAACCGCACCTCCCTCCCATTAGCATGGAACAGGCTTGCCTCCCAGAGAGTAAAACACTATGCCTGCTTAGCCTAACACTCTCAGCGGACCTCAAGTGGAATGACTACGTCGAATCCATTGCTAAATCCGCTGCTATGAAAATCGGCCCTCTGTGCAGGGACCGGGAGTTCTTTCCACCTGAATCCATCCTGCACATATATAAATCTACCATCCGCCCGTGTATTGAATACTGCTGCCACATCTGGTCGGGTACCCCTGCTATTCTCCTCGGGGTCCTTGACAAAATACAAGGGATAATCTGTAACGTGATCGATACCGACTTGGCTGACCGCCTTTAGTCAATCTCTCACCGGCGTGACGTGGATTCATTGTGCCTCTTCTATAAATACTTTCACGGCTTCTGCTCTGATGAACTTAGATCACTGGTGCCCCCTAGGTATGAATTTACCCGAGATACTAGATTAGGTCTCTTTTACAGTGAAACCGATGAAATGTAACCGCAATTTCTACCCCAACAGCTTCTTTTCTCGTACTTCCCGCCTACTTGCTTCCCCGACGGCTACAACCTCCAGGTGTTTAGATGTAAGATCAATAGACACCTCCTAACACACTAACTCGCACTCATTCTTTCAAACACTCTTCCTATGTACCTCCATATTCGTCTATCACCCTCCTTCTGACATTTCCTATATCCAATCGCTCTAAGTAACCCCCTGCGTTATAGTGGCAGTAGAATACCTTGTTTGGGGTGATAAGATTAAAAAAAAAAAAGAAAAAAAAAAACAAAACACCCCAACAGGCTTTTTAGGATGGAAAAGAATGTTGTATAGAATTAAAATCGCAAATGGTTTTTTTCAAAAGACTGTAAGGAAACTTAGTATATGCGTTGTGGTGCAGTGGATATCGACTCGGAACAACAAATCGGGGTGCCGAGTTCGAATTCCAGCTGAATTCCTTACATTCACATACGCACAAATGCCCTCCAGTTATATGTTAAATAATAGGACAGATTTGGTTCTATAGCCTTGGCTGGCAACCAGTCTACTACAGAAAGCAATGACAACCTACTGTGAGAAAATCTTCTGCCCAGTCAGCCATGTCTCTTTCAAGACATGATCACCCAAGCGTGTATCACGTATGGCACTCAACTGACTGAATAGTTGAAAGCATAGTTAAAGATTCTACTGGTCATAAATTGGGAGATTGGTTTTCTATTAATATGAAGTAATAAACTGATCCCCCTCTATTTAGTATTTAATAATGTAATCTACCTCTTCTTCCTACAGCTATGGGTTGAATAGCAGGACAGATTACGTTCCGTAGCCTTGGCTGGCAGCCAGTCTACCGCAAAAATCAATGGCAACCTGCTGCCTGATAATCTTCTGCTCAGCCAGTCATGTCTTTTTCGAGACATGATCACCCAAAGCGTGTATCACGTATGTTGCTTAACTGACTGAATTATAAAGAATCTGTGTGAATTCGAACCCTGGGTTTTCCTTTTCCTATATGTAGTTGTCCACCAGCACATCCAAGCTAATAACGCCTTATATTCCCAAAGATCGTACAGATCGGAATTGATGTTGCTTAACTTCGTTGCTTATAAAAAAAAACTGACTGTAGATAAAGTTATTGTCAGTGATATATAAAATGCAATATGCTACCAGGAAGACATTTATATTCATACTTCTAATGATGAAGAACTGAAATTAAAAACAGGAGGATTTATATTATAAATATTATATTATATTTATTATATTATTATATTAATTATATTAATTATATTATATTAATTATAATAATATTGATATTATATTATATTAATATTATTATTATTATTATTATTATTATATAATTATTATATCATATTATTATAATAATATTATCATAATATTACCATAATTAATATAATAATATTAATATAATATTACCATAATTATTATTATTATAATAATATTATCATAATATTACCATAATTACTATAATAATATTAATATAATAATATTAGCATAATTATTATTATAATAATATTATAATAATATTAACATTATATTATATTAATTATATTATATTAATTATATTATATTAATTATATTATTATAATTTATTATATTATAATTAATTATTTTATTATATTAATTATATTAATTATTATATTAATTATAATAATATTGATATTATATTATATTAATAATATTATTATTATTATCATAATATCATATAATTATATCATATTATTATTATAATAATATTATCATAATATTACCAGAATTAATATAATAATATTAATATAATAATATTACCATAATTATTATTATTATTATAATATTACAATAATATTTATATTAATTATATTAATTATATTATTATATTAATTATATTATTATAATTTATTATATTATATTATAAATATTATATTATATTTATATTACATTA
Organism: Ascarosepion bandense; assembly: GCA_037127315.1. Taxonomy (NCBI): domain Eukaryota; kingdom Metazoa; phylum Mollusca; class Cephalopoda; order Sepiida; family Sepiidae; genus Ascarosepion; species Ascarosepion bandense. The sequence continues at coordinate 84,830 of JBBBDQ010029995.1, forward strand.
TTCATATTTATATTCATATTTCTAATGATGAAGAACTGAAATTAAAACCAGTCGGATTTTGAATAAGTTTAAAAAATAATGGATTAGCAATTAAAGGGAAAACCTGTGTGTACAAAACTAAAACTAAAATGTTGTTTCATAGATAATGAAGGCATATCACCAGAAAAATCGTTGACAGAATATTAAAAATTGCTGTACTTAAGAACAAAAAAACAAAAAAATTGGAATCATTTATAAATTTCTACAGACAATATATTAAGCGATAATCTGAATTGACAGAACCTTTGGCGAATTTAAGGGAAAAGAAAATATATTTGAATAAAATACAGCAAGTGGCAGTTGAAAATTTCAAAGTTCTCCTGGTAAAGAAGGCAGGTGTAAAAATATTCGATCCTAGGAAGTAAATAACAGTAACATCTGATACAAGCGAACTCTCAATTTAGGGAATATTGGCTCAGGTGGGTCATCCTATTATGTATCTTTTGAGAAAATTATCAAAGTCAGTTAAGTGCCATACGTCATATACGTTTTGGGCGATCATGTCTCAAAACAGACATAACTGACTGGGCAGAAGATTATCTCGCAGTAGGTTGCCATTGCTTTCTTCGGTAGACTAGTTTCCAGCCAAGGCTATAGAAACCAATTTGTCCTGCTATTTAACTCATAGCTGGAGGGAGAAGAGATAGATTATATTACATCATTATCAGTCAGTTAAGTGCCATACGTGATAGACGCTTGGGCGATCATGTCTCGAAAGAGACATAACTGACTGGGCAAAAGATTATCCCGCAGTAGGTTGCCATTGCTTTCTGTGGTAGACTGGTTGCCGACCAAGGCTATAGAACCCAATTTGTCCTGCTATTTAATCCATAACTGGAAGGAAGAGACGGATTAATACCTTTCCCATGGGTATTTGCGCGTAAGTGAATACAATGGATTCAACTGGAATTCGAACTCGGCTCCCCGATTTCTCGTTCCGAGATTGGGGATTCAGTTCATTACTTCATAACAATAGAAAACGGATCGCACAATTTATATCCAGTAAAAGTTTTAATTATATTTCCAAATATTATATTCAGTCAGTTAAGTGCCATACGTGATACACGCATTGGGCGATCATGTCTCGAAAGAGACATGACTGACTAGGCAGAAGAGTGTCCCGCAGTAGTTTGCCATTGCTTTCTGCGGTAGACTGGTTGCCAGGCAAGGTTATAGAACCCAATCCGTCCTGTTATTTAACCCATAACTGGAAAGAAGAGGGTATTTGTACCTAAGTGAAGGCAAGGAATTCAACTGGAATTCGAACTCAGCACCCAGATCACTCGTTCCGAATCGATATCCACTGCACCACAACGCACATCCATAAAATTATCAAAAGCTGAATGAAACTACTCAAATATTGAAGAAGCATTGGCCATAATATGTACAACAAATAAGGCTCGTCAGTTTTTGATTGAAAAGAAATTCCTGCTAAAAGACTTTCATAATTTATATTTAATACTAGGAAGGAACTTTCTAAGGTAACGTTGTCTAGAATCCTATGATGGGTTGAAAGACAAAATGATTCTACACGTAGACGCTTTGTTTTGAATGAGAGTGTGGAGGAGGAAAAATTAGAAAATACTTTATTAAACTGGGTCGAAACTGATATTTTGTCGATAGACAAATTAGCTGAGGATACGAAACAATATCCCATATTGAACATCATATTGTTCTGGATAAAAATAACTCCTCACGAGCAGTAATTTGCAATGGAGATGCAGGTATTTAACAAAAGAGGTTCGGCCATAAAACAAGCGTTAAGGATCATATTTTAAAGAGATAGGATTCGGAAATCCCCTCAAAGTTCTGTGACAAGGAACTATGTCAATGCTAGAAAAAATTGGATGCAAACTATATAAGACCCCACCGTACCATCCGCAATCAAGCAGATTAGTAGAAAGAATGGTGCAAACTATTAAAAACGTCTTAAAAATATGTCTACAACGGAAAGAAAAGAATTCTTCCTAGAATAACTCCTCACGGGCAGGAAGAAGGTTAAACACAAATTAAGCCGTTAAAAAATGTTTAATTTGCAGTGGAGATGCAGTCGTATCACCAGGATCAAAGTTATAAAAAGCATGACGATGTTCATAGCAGAATAATGTTTACGCGAAGAGTTTAAGGCTAGAAGCGTTGTTGCTAAGTTATTTTACAAATAAATTGCAACCTCTGCATGAATATTCATGTTCTGTTTGTCATAAAACTCATTTTTCTTTATATTCTTTAATTTGGGTCAAAAATACCAAATCTCTTGGGCTGTTATGCACTTTTGGTAATGAGACAGTAGGTCAGTCAAAATGTTGATTTTATTGTCATGTCTTTTTAAGAAATATTAAAAAATTATTTTATATAAGTATTTTTAATTTGCTAAATTTTATTTTTCAAAAACTGTGTACACTTTATTAAAATATCCTGATCTGAACTATACCCAAATTTGAAAAATTAGACAAAACTACAAATCATTGCACAAGAGGAAACTTTGGCATTTATGAGGAATGTTTCTAATGTATTTGCTTCAGAAATACACTAAATAGATTAAAAAACAACTTTTCGAAGGCAATTTATTTCAATATTGGTGATAAATAAAACAAAAATAGTACCCACGTTTCTAAATTTAAAAATCTTTCAAATAACAATTTGGTTTCTCATAATCTTGCTATGCTTTCCCCACCCACAAAAAAAAAAAATGAAAATTGACCTCTTTAATGATATGATCATTTCTGAAATAACCAGTAGTGAACAAGCAAATTTAAATGACCAACCAAAAATGAATTTTATGCAGCATGATAATACTGTGGCAAAAAAGTCCTGTCAAATTCCTTGTTCGTCTTTTGCCTGGTCATTGTCTAGTTGACCCCATCACCCCTCAGCCAAAAGATAAAATAATTCTTTTTCTCTACTGGCGTTAGTACACGGGCGTTTGGTTTAGGATCATATTCTTAAAAGTAAGTTATAATTTTGCTTTGATTTTACTGTTTTATTTTTGTGGCTAATTTTAAAATAGTTTCATGGTTATTTGAACGAGTGTTTAACTTTTTTTCAAAGAAATTTCTTTGACCGGACTTTAACTAAGTTAAAACTTAGTTAACTCATCACCGTTACTTTTTTTTTTCTTTCTTCTTCTTCAATTGGAGTAGATAGTCTAAACTATCACTCGGTTCACACTCCACCCACGTCTATTGAACAGGTGTAGAGGTTCATCCCTTGTTCCTTGTTTAGGATGTGGTTTCCGGCTTTCTCTCTTCTAATCTTTTCACTCTTACGTAGCCCCCGGCACATCAGTGGCATTACCGCCTTGTCCGGGGTGATATTTAAAAAAAAAAAAAAGAATGCGTTCAAAGGTGCTAAACATGCGTTGAAAGAAAAAAATCAGACAGACACACATAAATGGCTTAAAGAATCCAAACATTGGGACAGATTACACGAGGATCATACTCGTGGAATGAAGTGGAACTATTAATAATACTCGTGAGGAGTTATTCCGGCAAGACTGAAATAATACAGGTCTCTAACAAAAGAGGCTCGGCCATAAAACAAGCGTTAAGAATCATATTTTAAAGAGATAGGACTCCAAAATTGCCTCAGAGTTCTGTGACAAGGAATTATGCCAATGCTTGAAAAAAATTGGATGGAAACTCTATAAAACCACACCGTACCATCCGTAATCAGGCAGATAAGCAGAAAAATGGTGCAAACTATTAAAAACGGATTGAAAATATGTCTACAACGGAAACAAAAAATTCTTCCTAGACTGCTAGTAAAGCTATAGAACAATACCACATACTGTAAGATCGAAAAGCCCATCCACTCTCACGGGTAGACAAATTAGGACCCCGTATGCCACTAATAAAAACGTGTCATAAAAAGATTAATGAATCCAATCTATAATAGTAAAGATTCATAATGAAAAACAGACAAAACATGATAGAAAAAAATTAAAAATCGTATATTACCGAAAGCAGCCCAAGTTATATTGCAACATAATAGTGATGAAGTCAGCGTAATAAAAGCGAAAGTGTCATGTCAACGCAAGACAAACAATACAGTGAAAACAAAAGAAGTATGTGTTGATCATGTCCACCATAGTTTATGAATATAGAATACAACGCAATACATAATCTGTTCAATGAAACAGCGTCAAAGATTAACACTCACAAGACCGACACTCTACTGAATCGGACTATATCGCCAATACTCGGGAAAATATGGTCGTCTTTTATACACGTTGCATTGAATATTTCAGGCCTTGTGATTGATTAACCTTTCTATTGATGAATTATAAAATGAGTCAGCTCATGGTTTGCTCAATACTATACAAAGCTACCCAAAAGCTCTTACAGTATAGACTCTGAAGATAAAAAATTCTTGGAGGATCACTCCTATGTAAACAGAAAAAGATCAAGATTTCCCATATGTAGACAATCTCTTAGAGAGGAGAAGGAAGATATTGAAGAGACAAAAGATTCCAGAAATAATACCAGGTAAAACAAGTGTCATGTCAACGCATGATAAACATGATAGTGAAATCGAAAGGAGTATAGACTCTTTCGATAAGAAATTCTTGAAGGATTACTCCTTTGTAAAAGGAAAAAGATCACGATTTCCCATATCTAGACAATCTCTTAGGGAGAAGAAGGAAGATAGTGAAGATGTGACGAGGATGAGCCCACACCCGAATTCCTGCGACACCTTTCACAGACCTGGAAAGAAGTTCTCTCTCCTTTAAGCTGCGGTTAAATAATATCGATAAAGTAATTTTATTAAGTAAATTCCTGGTACTAAAGTTCTGGAGATGCACTGGCGTTTTAATTTAATTACCCGTTTGTATTATAAGAAGGTTATATATATATATATATATATATAATCTTTGAGAAGTTGACTAAAGAAATATATATATTAGTCAACGTCTCTGGTTGAAATCTGGGAACGGATAGTGTTTGCTTTTTATTATTCTGACCTAATATGAGGTTTACAATTTCGCAACATCTGTGTTTATAATGTATGTCATGTTTTGTTTATAAAACCTAAGGTTGGTTGTTAGAATATCGAAGTTGGGGTAAGAAGGGACAACACGCCTGGAAACAAGAAAAATAAAAATAAAAGACTGTTTCTTCTCGTCTCTGTGAAAGTAAAATTATACACAACGTCTTTATTCTCCGTCAGTGAATTTAATCGAAATCTTTTAAAGAAATGAAAAGAAAAGAAAACGAAATGCCAAGAAAAAAATAAACAATCCTGATAGCATCTAACTTGAGCTTTTGAGGCACAAAGTACAATAAACCATTATCCTCACAAACAAAAGAGAGTGGAAGGAACTTATTTGTCTGGCTTTAGGCAGGAAGACCGAATGAAGTTTTTTAAAACGCTCCTTTATCTATATTGTGAATAGAATTGAGATTCGGAACACAGCGGAATTATACAACCGATGACGGTCTCATTTTGGAGATAATATTTGCTTAGTTTTGCTTTGAACAGTGTAACACAAACAAAACTAAGAATACATTGCGCCAATCTATGAATTGTGTAAAATACCGCCGTCTATCTTGATATGCAGCATTGGAAATCTGTGCTTTAACTCGACATTTATATCTATAACCGTACTAGCAGTATAGCCCGGCGTTGCTCGGGTGTAATGAAAGCTGTAAAACTAATCCATGGTCCTGGAGCTCAGACTCTTTGGACGTTGGCACGAAAGACTAAAAAGCAATAGCTGTTTCCAGTTAAAGTGAAACCGTAAACTGAAAGAAAAATGAATGGATGTAAATTAAATTTTGATTTCCTGGAATCGATATCAAATAAGTTTTTTTCGTCGTAAATTGAATTTTGAAAGCTAAATACGTCCTCTGAGTAAATGGTATCATGGCTGAGACTAAGAACTACAATTATACCTACTTCGAGCTAAACCCGAAGCAAAAACTAAAATAAAAGGGCTGAAAAAAATACAGACATACAGGCAGATAAACAAACACACACACAAACATCTTTTATATATATATATATATATATATATATTATCGATTTCCTGCACTATTGTAAGAACTGCAACTTTGAAACTTCTGATTATCTTTTTTTATGTCTTTGTCTATGAGTGTATCAAATTTGATTAAATTCGGACCACTCCTTCTATAACCAGATTTTTCGATTATAGATTTTTAATATTTATCGGGGGTACCTAGACACAAAACCTAGCTAAGAACACTCGCAGACGCTTATAGTACAACTGTGTAAATCTTCAAGAAAATCGGTTCAAACGTTTCGGAGTCTATAGGTAACGGATACACACACACACACGCGTGCGCGAACACACACGCACACAGACACACACAGAAAAAGTTCTATTTATATATAAGTTTAGATGGGAAAAAATATTCTCAGTTGCAAAACCGTTCTCTTGAGGTTTAGCTGAGTGAGTCAGGAGTCACTGAGTCCAAGAAGTACTCCTGAATTTTTCTTTCATTCGCTTTGTCCCTTCAAGACGTAAAAGATCATTTTCCTCTACATCTTCCTATCTATTGTAGTTCTTAATATCTTTTTTCTCGGTATTTCACCCGAACCCTGATCCGTTATCCATTTGCTTAAGTAATTCAAATATGTAAAGCAATGTTTTCTCCCCTCTCTCTTTCCCACTATCCTCCCTGTGAGTATCAGACTCTTCAAGCCCACATTCCTCATTACGTGTCCAAGAAACTTCAGTTGCTTTTCCTTATGTATAAGTATCCATTTTCTTTCAACTTTCTCTAAAACCTGATCATTGGTTACATTTTCGTTCATATTTCGAATTCCAGTTGAATCCATTGTATTCACTTACGCGCAAATACCCTTGGGAAAGGTATTAATCCGTCTCTTCCTTCCAGTTATGGGTTAAATAACAGGACAGATTGGGTTCTATAGCCTTGGTCGGCAACCAGTCTACCGCAGAAAGCAATGGCAACCTACTGCGGGATAATCTTCTGCCCAGTCAGTCATGTCTCTTTCAAGACATGATCGCCCAAGCGTGTATCACGTATGGTACCTAAACTGACTGATTGTCCTCAGCATTCTTCTGTAGAATAACATTTCTGTTGCTTCAAGTCTTTCCTTCACATTTGAGAGATTGTCCAGCAATCTTTGTTACACAAGAAAACAGAAACCATGAAACATTCCAGTAATGTTTTCAAAGTCAGTCAGTTAAGTACCATACGTGATAAACGCTTGGGCAATCATGTCTCGAAAGAGACATGACTGACTGGACAGAAGATTATTCCGCAGTAGGTTGCCATTGCTTTCTGCGCTAGACTGGCCGCCGACCAAGGCTATAGAACCCAATCTGTCCTGTTATTTGACTCATAGGTAAAGGGAAAAGAAATCTATTATATTATTATGTAGTAATAAGTGGGGGATCGGTTTCCTATTGTTATGAAGTAATAAACTGATCCCCCTCTTTATGAACAATATAAGACTTAATCATTATTCCAACTATTATATTCAGTCAGTCAGTTAAGTGCCATACGTGATACACGCTTGGGCAATCATGTCTCGAAAGAGACATGACTGACTGGACAGAAGATTATCCCGCAGTAGGTTGCCATTGCTTTCTGCGCTAGACTGGCTGCCGACCAAGGCTATAGAACCCAATCTGTCCTGTTATTTGACTCATAGCTAAAGGGAAAAGAAATCTATTATATTATTATGTAGTAATAAGTGGCGGATCGGTTTCCTATTGTTATGAAGTAATAAACTGATCCCCCTCTTTATGAACAATATAAGACTTAATCATTATTCCAGCTATTATATTCAGTCAGTCAGTTAAGTGCCATGCGTAATACACGCTTTGGGCGATCATGTCTCGAAAGAGACATGACTGACTGGGCAGAAGATTATCCCGCAGTAGGTTGCCATTGCTTTCTGCGGTAGACTGGTTGCCGACCAAGGTTATAGAACCCAATCTCTTTTATTATTCGACTCATAGCTAGATGCCGCAGATATGGATTATATTATTAAGTAGGAATTAGTGGGGGATCAGTTTATTACTTCATAGCAATATAAAACTGATCCCCCACTCTATGACCAGAAAATGCCTTAATCATGTTTTCAGTTATTATATTCAGTCAGTCAGTCAGTTATCATACGTGATAAACGCTTGGGCGATCATGTCTCCTGCCATTGCTTTCTGCGGTAGACTGCCGATCAATGCTATAGAACCCAATCTGTCTTGTTATTTAGCCCATAACTGGAAAGAATAGACGAATTAATACTTTTCCCAAGGGTATTTACGTGCAAGTGAATGCAACGAATTTGGCTAGAATTCGAACTCTGCTCCCCGATTTCTCGTTCCGAGCCGATATCCAATGCACCACAACGCACATATGTAGATATAATGATTGACTAAGCGTAGCTTAGATGTGGCACAATACCTGATATGGGGAGTACCCAGTAAGGATCGACCTCACTATTCAGTTGTAAATGATCTATTGAGTTAAACTTACTAACGATTATATCCCGTCGAAACGTTCCGATGATCTACTAACCGTAGCTTAGATGTGTACCAATGCCTAGCCTAATGTGGAGAGTATCCGGTAAGGATCGAACTCACATCTCAGTCTTAAATGATCTAGTGCGTTAAGCTTGCAAACAATAATATACCATCGAAGAGAAACTAGATTAGCAACTAGATCCCACCCTTTTACAGTGAAACCGATAAAATGCAACCGCAACTTCTACTCCAACAGTTTCTTTTCTCGCACTTCCCGACTGTGGAATTCCCTTCCACATGATTGCTTCCCCGACGGCTACAACCTCCAGGAGTTTAAATGTAAGGTCAATAGACACCTCCTATCACACTAACTCGCTCCCATTCTTTCAAACACTCTTCCCATCTGCCCAACCCTCATCCTCGGTATCCTTACCCATCTATCACCTTCCTTCTGACATTTCCTACACATAACCACTCCTCCTCTTTACCTTCCCCTATGTAGCTCCATGCGCAATAGTAGCAGTGGAATGCCTTGCTTGGAGTGAAATGATTTTAAAAAAAAACAAAAAAACTTACTAACGATAATATTCCCATCGAAGCGTTCTGGTAATCTACTAACCGTAGCTTAGATGTAGAACAATGCCTAATGTAGTGAGTATCCAATAACCTTGCTAACCCCAACTTAGTGAGACTTATATATAGAGAAGTTTTTCTTAAGTTATTTATCTTTGAGATAGAGGGTATCAACCAGGGGAGGTTTCTCCAAAGAAGGAACGTCTGGGAGAATCTTTTACTTTCTCAGAAATCTTTCACTGACTGCAATCATACTCAAAATAAAATCGTTTTAAATTCCTTGAACTTTTATTGGACATTTTTTTTATTAAATTGCAATACTTTGGCTTATTATTGAGTTATGCTTCAGTTTATTTATTTAATAATTTGTTATATATTAAAACAAATTATTGTACATGTAGACAAGTTTAAAATTCCAATAAATGTTTTTATTGTTATTAAATTTCTCTTTATAATTTTTCATCAATTCTTCATTAAATACAATACTTGTAAATGTATAACTCCTAATATAAAACAGAATTCAGATTTTCAATAATAGATATTATTCCGAATTACTTGCTTCTGACGAACGTACCATTTTCTTTTCCACTGGCTTAACTGTTAAGACGGCCATATTTTAAGAAGCCGGAGTCAACTCTCGACATTATGAAACAGAAATCAGTACGATACGAAAGAAATACAAATCAGAAAATAATCCTATTCGTGAAAGCATGTTATATATTGGATAACTAATAAAAACTCTTCAGCGGGGGCCTCAACTGAGGGGGTTTTACCCCACGCATGGATTTCATATTTTCAAGAGGAGGCATTTTTTCAAATTTTTTCTTGCTTTCTTAATTACCAAATTTTGTTTACTGAATTACAATATCCTGACATTCTATTGACTTTTTGTTTAGAATCATGCTTCGGTTTAATTATTTCGAACACCTAGCAATAGTGTAATGGTTAGCAAGATTGTCTTGCTTGAATCATTACAATTGAGTAGTGAGCTCGATCCTCACTGGGTGTCCCTTACTTTCGGCCGTGTGTCACGTCTAAGCTACGCTTAGAAAATCACCTTCCTCCAGGTTTGGGGGTTGGGCGCAGGGATAACAACCCTGCCCTATAAAAAACAGCTTGTTACGGAAAAAGCGAAAACACTGCCCTACACACGATTAGGTGTAACGGAAACGTTTATTTTTAATTATTTAATAATTAGTCATAAATTAAAACAAATTACTGTACATATAGACAAGCTTCAAAATCCATCAACAATTTCTATTGCTATTAAAATTGTAAAACTCCTCTCAAAACTCCTCTCATAGAGATTATTTGGAATGCGTCTTTTGAGTGAGACAATCATGAAAAGGAAGTAGAATTTCATTCTGATATATGGTGAAATGGTGCATGAGCCAAAAAATGTTGCTTTAAGATCTAAGTAACCAAAACCGTTCAAATGTTATGTCCGAGCACTTTCGATTAGTCTGTTAGCCATTATCAAGAATCTTTTTAAAAATTGAATATGTACTTTTGTATATACGACTATCTATAGTGATGGGAATGTTTTTTAAAAATTTTACGAACACGGTCAGCACATATAGCTACTCATGCATACATAGGATGTACGTTGTGGTGCTGTGGATATCGACTCGGAACGACAAATAGGGAAGCCGAGTTCGAATTCCAGTTGAATTCCTCGCATTCACTTACACACAAATACCCTTTGGAAAGGTATTCATCAGTCTCTTCTCTTAAGTTATGGGTTAAATAACAAGACAGATTGGGTTCTATAGCCTTGGATGGTAACCAGTCTACCGCAGAAAGTAATGGCAACCTACTGCGGAATAATCTTCTGCCCAGTCAGTCATGTCTCTTTCGAGACATGATCGCCCAAGCGTGTTTCACGTATGGAGACATGATCGCCTAAAACGTATACCACGTATGGAACTTAACTAACTGAATAGTTGGAAGCATAATTAAAGATTGTATTGGTCATAAATTGGGGGATCGGTTTTCTATTAGGAGATGGGGATTGACATTGCATTTAAATTCTTGGAGGTTGTAACCGTCAGAAAAGTAAGAATATGGGAGTGGGTTTCAGAGAAAGGGCAAGAGAAGGATGGGAACACAGGATTGAAGACAGTTACGAAGGCAGAGAAAAAGTAAAAGAACAAGATATACAGTATGATGTAAAAAGAACTAAAGTCAAGTGTTTAAGAGATGGGTATTGACATTGCATTTAAATTCCTGGAGGTTGTAGCAGTCAGGAAAGCTAGAATATGGAAGAGAGTTCCACGGGCGGGAAGTGCGAGAAAAAAAGCTGTGGAGTAGAATTTGGTTGATCTAACTGTGAATGTGTGGGACCCAGTTGCCAGTCTGGTTGCACGAGTAAACTCATGTGGCAGGGGCACCAGTGACTAAAGTTTGTCGGAGCAGAAGCCATGAAAATATTTCTAGAACAGACAAAGGGAATCCACATCCCGTCGGTGAGAAAGCGGCTGGAATCGAACCGCCAAGTCGGTACCTATCACATTACTGATTCTCCTTTGGAGCCTGTCAAGAACACTGAGATAAACAGCGGGGGCGCCTGACCATATATGACAGCAATATTCCATACACGGACGGATGGTTGATTTGTATATGTGCAGGAGGGATTCAAGTGAAAAAAAATCCTGGCCCGACGCGCTCGAGGGCAAACAAACCCGCCGCGACTAGAGCCGGGGCGTCGTTAAATGAATCCGACAGAACTATATTTGTATGCGGCAAAGACTCTAAGTCTCTTGCTGTACTTCTACGCCTGCAGTCAAGCATAATAAAGACAGCACTCATCAGAAGGAAGGCCGATTAGGTATTAATTGTCTTACGAGACAATAAAAACCAGTGGTTTAAAGCGTTTCTTCGTGAATTTAGTAATATAGCAATTGAGAGTTCAATCCCTAGGTCGGGCAGTATGTATTTTTTTTTTAATCATATCACCCCGAGCAAGGCGGTAACGCCACTGATGTGCAGGGGGCTACGTAAGAGTGAAAAGATTGGAAAAGAGAAAGCCGGAAACCACATCCTAAACAGGAAACAAGGGATGAGCCTCTTCACCCGTTCAATAGACGTGGGTGGGGTGTGAACCGGGTCTGAATTCAGTGGAGAGAGAGAGGGGGGGGGGAATTTGACTCATAAAAATAAGAAAATACTAGAGGAGATAGGCATTGGAAATGGAACGAGAACAAACTTAGCTCGAGATGAAATGAAAGGTTCATTTCGGAATTCCCTGCAGGTTACTCGGATCGATATGCATCTGATGAAAGCCGGTGAGATGAAACAGTGTGATAACAACAACAAAGATGAAGACAATAGTCCGAATAATAAAATCTTTCATGATGAAAAAGACCGTACTATTTTCTGCCATATCTTACCCGGATTCTCCTCCACCTCATTTGTTCATATTTTATCTGTTATTTTTTAAAATTATGTTTGTTATTGGTTAATCAATAATCAACCAACCATTTGCTCCACCAGTTATCCTTGCTTCTCGTTTTGTGCCCCACCAAATTAGATTTCACATTTTCTATATCATTTACCATAGTGTGTGTGTATATATATATATATATATATATATTAATCATATCACCCCAAGTAAGGCTCTCCACTGCCACTATAGCGCAGGGGTTTACACAGGGCGAAAGACGAGTTAGGATGTACATAGGGGGAGAGTTGGAGAGAATAGGAGGGTTAGTGTGTTAGGAGGTGTCTATTGACCTTACATTTAAATTCCTGGAGGTTATAGCCGTCGGGGAAGCAAGCATGCGGAAGGGAATTCCATAGGCGGAAAGTGCGAGAAAAGAAGCTGTTGGAGTAGAAATTGCGGTTACATTTCATCGGTTTCACTGTAAAAGAGTGGTACCTAGTTGCCAATCGACTATCACGTGCAAACTCACACCTAGGGGGCACCAGTTATCTAAGTCCATCAGAGCAGAAGCCATGAAAGTATTTATAGAAGAGGTACAGGGAAGCCACGTCACGCCAGTGAGAGAGTGACTGCAGGCGGTCAGCTAAGTTGGTATCAATCACATTACAGATTCTTCGCTGTATTTTGTCAAGAAGCCCGAGGAGAATAGCAGAGGCACCCGACCAAATGTGGCAACAGTATTCAAAACACGGGCGGATGGTAGATTTGTACAAGTGCAGGATAGATTCAGGCGGAAAGAATTTCCGGGCCCTGCACAGAGAGCCGACTTTTATAGCAGCGGATTTAGCAATGGATTCGATGTAGACTTGAGGTTCGCTGAGAGTGTCAGGCCAAGCAGGCGTAGTGTTTTACTCTCTGGGAGGCAAACCTGTTCCATGCTAATGGGAGGGAGGTGCAGTTGTCTGTGGTGGTTAATTGACAGCAGCTTCGTTTTGGAAGAATTGAATTTTACGAGCCATTTCCTACTCCAATCCACCACAGATTGGGGATCCTTATCAAGCTCAGGCGCGAGGTGCGCCTTGTCGTCGACACCAGATTTTTGATCGAGGCGAGCGTATACTGTGGTATCATCGGCGTACATGCCTACTTGTGATCTTATGGCATCAGGGAGATCATAGATTAGCTTGGGGTTATTCCCCGTATAAATTTTTACACTAATCTCATTGTGTTTCACACTCATTCATAAAATCTAACACCGCATATTAATTATACACTTACTGTTAGTATTTGCAAGGTTCTTTTCATAGTGTGCTTATAGATTTTTAATAATAGTATTTAATCAAATACAAGCCCCCAGAGTCACTCAAGCTAGGGAATGCAATCAAATTGGTAATGTTGGATAAAGCGTGAGATATGATTCGAAAAGACCGAGGAAAGAAATAAAGATTATGAAGATAAGAGGGTAAGATAAACACTGGCTTGAAAGGGGGGGGGTCTAAATCAGCGGTCGGCTTGCGCAACTGTTATTTGAAAACTGCCATGTCTTTTTTTTTATGAACTCATGACGTTTATACTGTTAAAGTAGAAGTTGATAATTATCAGGCTTTTGTGTGTCTACAGTATTTTTTTTATTCATTTCACCCCATGCAAGGAAAGAATGCTACAAAAATGCAAAGGGTTACTAAGCGTGAAAGAATTTTTTTTTGTTTTTTAATCATTTCACCCCGAGCAAGGCGGAAACGCCACTGATGTGCAGGGGGTTACATAAATATAAAAAGATTAATTAGAAAAGAGTGAGGAGTACAAACTAGTTAGAAAGGAACAATAGAAAGCAGGTGCGATGACAGATACATAGGTGGAGAGAAAGAGAAGGTTATACAGGGGAGGGGAGAGAGCTAGAGTCCAGTGGTTAGTAGATGAATATTGACTTTGCATTTAAATTTCTGGAGGTTGTAGCCGTCAGTAAAGCAAGAATACGGGAGCGAGTTCCACAGGCGGGAAGTGCGAGAGAAGAAGCTGCAGGAGTAGAATTGTCGTCTGCATTTGGCTAACCTGACTGTGAATGGGTGGGACCCAGTTGCCAGTCTGGTTGCACGAGTAAACACCTGTTGAGGAGGCATCAGTGACTTAAGCTCGTCCGAGCAGAAGCCATGAAAGTATTTATAGAACAGACAAAGGGAGGCCACATTTCGACGATGGGGAAGTGGCTGCAGTCGAGTCGCTAGATCAGTACCTATCACATTACAGACTCTCCTTTGGAGCTTGTCAAGAACACTGAGGAGAACGGCAGGGGCTCCTGACCATAAATGGCAGCAGTACTCCATGCACGGACGGATGGTTGACTTGTATATATGCAGGATGGATTCAGGTGGAAAAAACATCCTGGATCGACATAGTGACCCAACCTTCTTAGCAGTAGATTTTGCTATGGATTCAATATAGTGGTTCTATTTGAGGTCTGAGGACAGGGTAAGTCTGAGGAGGCGTAGTGTATTACTCTCCGGGAGAATCACTTGGTCCATGCTTATGGGAGGCAGGAGAGGTTGCCTGTAATGGTTGACAGACAACAGCTTGGTCTTAGATGAATTGAAGTTGACAAGCCACTTCTTGCCCCAGTTCACCACAGAGTGTAGATCCCGCTCAAGGTCAGCAGCGAAATTATGTCTGTCCGCGACGACAGGTTTCTTACTGGAGCGGGAGTATAAAAAAAAAATTAAGAAGAAAGAAAAATAAAATAACAGGAATTAAGAAGACAGAAGATAACGATTGACATTGCATTGAACAAGTTTTGGGATTGCATTTAAATAATTGAAATTCAAAGTTGGCTGGAAAGTAAGAGGCCGCAAGAGAGTTCCACATCAAGAAGTGAAAGAAAACTTTAACATAGAACTTACGGTTACACTTAGCAATTTCAACAGTAAAATCATTAAACTTTGCTGTCAATCTAATACTGTGCATAAAATTCATAAAAAAATAGACACAAAAGAAGAAACTTGTCAGAACAATTGGCATTAAAATATTTCTAGAAAAAGCACAGGGAAGATATATTATGGTAGTTGGGACGTAACTGAAGCCAAAATACCAGATCAGGATCCTTTTTATTGCAGACCCTTCTCTGGATTTTATCGAGAATTTAGGAATTCATAGCAGAAACCCCAGCAAAGGTGTAACAGCAATATTCATATTTTAGACGAATGATAGATTTATGTGTAACTTGCCCTATCGACTCAGTCTGGTGTCGACGACAAGGCGAACCTCGCGGCTGAGCTAGATAAGGACCCCCAATCTGTGGTGGATTGGAGTAGGAAATGGCTCGTAAAATTCAATTCTTCCAAAACGAAGCTGCTGTCAATTAACCACCACAGACAACCGCACCTCCCTCCCATTAGCATGGAACATACATGCCTTAACTAAAAACTTTTTTCTATCGCTGTAATCCGCGACGCCCCCGACCTTTATTTGGCATATTGGGCTGCTCTTTTTACTGATGACCATAAATTTCGGGGATACTAGAATCAAGCAGGTAAAAAAATTTAAATACCTGGGAAGTGTTATAACAGAAGGAAAGTGTGACACAGAAATCCGAGGGTGAATTGGCATGGCAATGGAAGCATTCCAGAAGTTCAGTAAGCTATTAAGGAACAGGACAATTTTGCTAGAAACAAGAAAGAGAGTACGTGCTGTCCGTCCTTCAATATGGCAGTGAATGCTGGACAATATCATCAAAGATTAAGGAAAAACTTGAAGAAACTGAAATGCGGTTCTAGAGAAAGATGCTGCGAATATCATGGATCGAGCATGTGAGCAATGATGAGGTCTTGGAAATAATGGAAACAAAAAGGAAATTAATACTGAGCATCAGGAAGAGACAGCTGAAGTTCCTGGGATATGCAATGAGGAAGAAGGGCTTGGAGAACCTGATACTAACAGGCCAGATAGAGAGGAAAAACAGACAGGGGAAAGTAACGAATAACATATTTGAAGGTCCTAATCAAGTGGATGATGGAACGAGGGTTGCATGGTGTAACAGGAGAAGACGTGCTCAGAGCCACCAGGGATAGGGAAACGTGGAACGCCATGATCGCCTACCTCCTGAAAGGACAGGGCGCATAGAAGAAGAATATATATGCCAACTGTTTATAGGAAATTATAATGTGGGTATAAAATGGGGGATCAATTCTGTATTATATTCAATATATAAGCTGATCCCTCATTTTGTGGCCATGATAGTTTCTATACATTTATATTCTAGATTTATGGGCTTGAGCTAGTGGATGACAGAAAGGACAGGGCGCATAGAAGAATATATATGCCAACTGTTTATAGGAAATTATAATGTGGGTATAAAATGGAGGATCAATTCTGTATTATATTCAATATATAAGCTGATCCCTCATTTTGTGGCCATGCTAGTTTCTATACATTTATATTCTAGATTTATGGGCTTGAGCTAGTGGATGACAGAATGAAGGTTGCAAGATGTAACAGGAGAAAAGCGTGCTAAGAGCCACCAGGTATAGGGAAACGTGGAAAGCCATGATCGCCTACGTCCTGAAGGGACAGGGCACATAGAAGAAGAATATATATGCCACCTGTTTATAAGAGATTATAATGTGGGTATAAAATGGGGGATCAAACCTATATTATAATCAATATAAAAACTGATCCCTCATTTTGTGGCCAAGCTAGTTTCTATACATTTATATTCTACTTTTATGGGCTTGAGCTAGTGGATGACAGAACGAGGGTTGCATGGTGTAACAGGAGAAGGCGTGCTCAGAGCAACCAGAGATAGGGAAAAGTGGAAAGCCATGATTGCCTACGTCCTGAAGGGACAAGGTACATAGAAGAAGAAGAATCCTCGACCCACCAATGGCGGTACCGCTTTGTTTGGTGGGAAAAGATTAAGAAGAGATACAAACGGAATATGCTTAAAACTATGATTTGGCTTTATTATTTTCATATTTTAACCGTGGAAGGCGATACTGTATCTAACTAAATATTCAAATCTACAGCTAATACTTCTCTTTAGGCATTACAAACATTTGACTTTATTGTTTTTAGGTCTTCAACTGACATTTTCTGTCGAATTCACGAGAAGTTCTCCACTGGGAAAATGTGACCTGCTACTGATATATTTGAGTGTCTTTTATTCCTGATCAACAAACGGAAACAGTTTTTTTTATTATTATGAATGACACTTACTTAATTAAATTATCTCAAAATAAACTTTAATTTCATTGAAACTTTAGGATTCATTATAGACCGCTGTGCAATGAACAACTCAAAAGATCACAAATGATCTACTTTTTTAATTAGAAATGTTAATTTGGGTTTTTCACAGGAGAATGAATCGATGACACTGATATCTACGAATTCTTGGGCTTGAAATGGTGACGAAAGATATCGAAGTGTGATATGTACAAGAAACCGGAACACACCGAAGAATCGTAATAAAAAACGAGAAATGATATGAATACTAGTTCGAGTTGTAGTGGATAATAAATTAAAAATTAAATCAACCTTCTTCACTTTTACAAAAATTCACAATAACGTGTAAAATCCTAGTTATTTAACACATAACTAGATGAACGAGACAAATTAATACCTTTCCCAAGGGTATTTGTGCGTAAGTCAAGTGTGAAATCGGTTTTCTATAGGCTTGAAGTAGTAAACTTATCCCCCACTAATTAGCATTTAATGATATAATCAACCTCTTCTTCCTACAGCTATGGATTGAATAGCAGGACAGATTGGGTTCTATAGCCTTGGCTGTCAACCAGTCAACCGCAGAAAGCAATGGCAACCTACTGCGGGATAATCTTCTACCCAGTCAGTCATGTCTCTTTCGAGACATGATCGCCCAAGCGTGTATCACGTATGGCACTTAACTGACTGACTGAATATAATAGTTGGAATAATGATTAAGGCTTATATTGGTTATAAAGTGGGGGATCAGTTTATTACTTCATAACAATAGGAAACCGATCCCCACTAATTACTACATAATAATATAATAGATTTCTTTTCCCTTTACCTATGAGTCAAAAGATTTCTTTTTCCTTTACCTATGAGTCAAAAGGACAGATTGGGTTCTATAGCCTTTGGCTGGCATCTAGCCTACCGCAAAAAGTAATGGCAACCTACTGCGGGATAATCTTCCACCCAGTCAATCATGTCTATACAGAGACATGATCATCCAAAGTGTGCATCACGTATGGCACTTAACTAACTGAATAGTGGTAAGCATAATTTAAGTTTCTACTGGTCATAAAATAGGGGATCGGTTTTCTATTGGCATGAAGTAGTAAACTGATCCCTTACTAATTAGCACTTAACAATATAATCCACCTCTTCTTCCTACAGCTATGGATTGAATAGCAGGACAGATTGGGTTCTATAGCATTGGCTGGCAACCAGTCTACCGCAGAAAGGTTGGTAACCCGCTGCAGGATAAATCTTCTGCCCAGTCAGTCATGTCTCTTTCGAGACATGATCGCCCAAGCAAGTATCAGGTATGGCACTTAACTGACTGATACCTACTTTTGGCTTTTAATCCACACCTGAGAACCTTTTAATCCACACCTGAGAACGTGACTCTCTTAACCTTCTGAATTCATATACTTTAGTTGACAACTTAATTTAGCAGTTAACATGGACATATGGTGACTGAAAAGTAACCCCCTATTTTATGTATGATGAACTCTCCCGTCTATTATTTTGACAGGTTGGGAGAGTACATCATACTTAAAATAGGGAATTGCTTTTAGTCTTATATATATATATTCACAATATATATATATATATATATATATATATATATATATATATATACACACAAAAATCTAAAGTGAGCCAAAACCTACCGCGGTTTCACACTACGGATCGTCAGGGCAAAGGGTTTTTTTTTTTTTGCTGCGGAGTATTGAATGTTTTGTTCTTGTTCCGCGGGTTTCTTTTTTTTTCTCCCCATTTATCCGACGCCTTAGTGCACCGGATTGTAACGGAATTAGGTTCTGTTTGTTCGTGGTTTTTTTGAAGGTTTATTTTAGTATAAATTTACGGCCTACATACTTACAGAGTCTATTTAGTTATTATTTATATATATAGCCACTCATATTCGAGGATAATCTTCTAGCAGGCCGGCTAGCTAATTCACTGTATTTATTACTGTAACTATGCTGAGCGGACCTTAGTTTTGGTTTCTGGGAGACAGCGTGTTATCTAGCGTGAACAACAGTCTGAACAACGCCAGGACGCTCAAAACCTCGGTCACAATGATTTGTGACTTCGAGCTAGAACAACCATCGATGACTTCTCAAAGTGAGCCGTTCGCGCAATTTCACTCACAAGGCTTCGATCAACCCGTGGCACGCACTTTCCAAAGGTACCGCACGCTGGAGTCGCCTCCTCCAGATAACCATTGTCACCTCTTTGACAAATCGACCATGGTGAAATTCCAACCCGGTCATCATGATCAGAAAGCGAAAGTTTTAACCACTTGGCCATATCATATATATATATATATATATATATATATATATATATATATATATATATATATATAAATGGAACTTTGTCTCTGTCAATCGGTTTTCTTGAAAATTTACACAGTTGTAGTATAAGCAGCCGTAAATTCTACTGCCGCAGTTTCTTTCCTCGCACTTCCCGACTGTGGAATTCTCTTCCAAACGATTGCTTCCCCGACGGCTACAATCTCCAGGAGTTTAAATGTAAGGTCAATAGACACCTCCTAACACATTAACCTGCTCCTATTCTATCTAGCACTCTTCCCATCTGCCTAACCCTCATCCTCGCTATCCTTACTCATCTGTCACCTTCCTCCTGACATTCCCTATGTCTAACCACTCCTTCTCTTTACCTTCCCCTCTGTAGCCCCATGCGCAATAGTGGCAGTGGAATGCCTTGCTTGGGGTGAGATGATTAAAAAAAAAAAAAGCGTCTGCGTATGTTCTTAGCTAGGTTTTGTGTCGATGTACTTCCGATGAATATCGAAAATCGATACTCGAAAAAATCACGTTATAGGAGTGGTCCGATTTTAATCAAATTTGATACACTCATAGACAAAGCCATAAGAAACGATATTCAGAAGTTTCAAGGTTGCAGTTCTTAAAATAGTGCAGAAAATCGATAATATATATATATATATATATATATATATATATATATATATATATATAAGGCAAGATGTTTGTGTGTATGTCTGTTTATCTGTCTGTATGTCCTTTACACAAATCCACAATTTTTATCCGATTCTCACCAAACTTCAAAATTTGACTTACATCCATGCATTTTTCTTTCCGTCTACGGTTTCGCTTTAACTGGCAACAACTATTGCTTTTTGTCTTTCGTGCCAACGTCCAAAGAGTCCGAGCTCCAGGACCATGGATTAGTTTTAAAGCTTTCATTACACCCGAGTAACGCCGGGCTATATTGCTAGTATATATATATATTTTTTCTCTCCCCCGTCTAATATATTAATAACTTTCTAAATCTACGAAATTGTTAAAATATATATATATATATGGTTTTGTTTTTTTTTGTTTTTTTTTAGCAACAAAAATATAGTAGATATAATAATTAATTAATAATGCTGATCTTAATTTTATAAAATTTTAATACCAATGCCCACCAAGATTAATTTTAAGTCTTCCCACATATTCTCCAAAGTAAAAGTTGCTTTACTCTGATTGGTCCACATTGTACATACAATAATGCCTCCCTGATGAAAGAGGTCTTGCTTGTTCTTAACCTTTTAAAGCCATTCTTTTTTAAATAACCACATCACTTGATAAGACACAAAAAGTGTCGAAACAAAATAGCTACTTTTGTAGTGATATTGTAACATATCAATGTTATAATTTATTAATAAATATTATTATAATATATATATATATATATATATATATATATATATATATATATATATAAGCATGCGGTGTAGATATAGAAGAAATCAAAGAAGTATCCTGTACATACAGTGGTAGGGTAACTCTCTAAGAGACCTCTAAATATATCTGTATATAAATACATATAGAGCAAATATAAAAATAATTTAAAGCAGACACGTTATTTTATGGTAAATCGGATGTTTAGGCTTATTTAAGGCGAACCATCATCAGCTTCCGTCTTTATTGTACAGAAGATTTTACACGAATGAAATTCACAAAGACCCCCACCAAAAAAGCGGAATATATATATATATATATATATATATATATATATATATATATATATATATATATAATATATATATATTTTTTTTTAATTTCGCAACTCTAAATCTACGGATCGGACCCTGATCTCCTCATTGGTAGGTCTCCGTGTCTGTCTAAATGAGATCTGATCTCATTTAAATCGACACGGAGACCTACCAAACCCTGTCCGTGACATACTTGTTGACAAAACAAATATCAGAGCATGATCGAAATTCGAAAAATGTTAAAATCAATGGAAGCCTTATTAATAAAAAAAAGAACATTCTAACATTCAATAATATCAACCACGAACAATCTAACTTTTGTGGGATCTCCTCTTTTTCTATGAAAATGGACTCGACTTGAGTATACATATACTCCTGCCATAGAGATACTCTGGCCTGAGAGATGAAGTGTGAGTCTCCGCCTTAAATTCGTAGCCGATATAAATATTTACAAAATTGGGTGGATCACGAAAGCTGTTCTTCAAAGGACATATAAAAGAACGTAAAACATAGACACGTATAATAAAATCCACCCTCTATAATGGCTAAAAATATAGCCGAAAGCGCTTGGATAAACAAAGCATTCAGAGAAATTTTATATAATTTATCCCTTCAGAAGAAAAAAATCATAAAATCACATGAAAAATTACACACAAAGCTGAACCATAATACTTTTTCCGTAATTTTTAATGAAACCTGCATAAAAGAGAGGTTGCTGCCCAAATACACAATATTTGTATATTTTATTAGTCATCCTCATACAAGCCTATTTCGCTGTATCACAGCTCAGTAGTGTGACGAGACATCTACTTGCTTCGAGTCGGGATCGAAACTCGACCGATTTGGTGTCATCCGGAGTGCCTACTCCCTAAGCTATCGTCGCATGGCACAGAGAGAGAGAGAGAGAGAGAGAGAGAGAGAGAGAGAGAGAGAGAAAGAAAAAAAAAGATTTAGTCAGTTATATATATGCGGTGCATACATACGCCAGCCACCGGGAGAACTCAGTTCATTAGTGAAGAATAAGTGGTAGCTATTTTTAAAATTTCCGTCAATCGCCGACACTGTAATATATATATATATATATATATATATATATATATATATATATATATATATTCCTTTGTCGGCGATTTATTCTATCCAACGTCAATCAAACTGAATTGTTCGAAGGTAGGAACGCTTTATATTTTACAAGTCACGTTCCCTTTGCTTTTGGCAAAGGAAACATTGGGAGTGTTACGCTGTTGTGTACGCACCTGTCACTCAAGAATGAGAGAAAACAGTGTGTAACGGGTGGGTTGGATCAAATTCTATGACTGATGGATGAATCCTGACTTGGATTATACACACAATCGCATATGCATTATATATATATTATTATATATATATATATATATATATATATATATATATATATAACGTATATTATTTGGTATATAAGTCAGGTAAATTTCGATAGAGACGAACTCCAGAGGACTCAATGTTAAATTTATTTATTTAATTTAAGAGTTGAGTCCTCTGGAGTTCGTCGCTATCGAAATTTACCTGACTTATATACCAAATAATATACGTTATATATATTGTAGAATAAAAACCGAGTGCCCTATTAGAGGTAACTGTAACCAAGTTAACGTAGTCTATAGGGTTAAAGTGTATAAAAATGAGAATGATAAAAACCCTAAAACATACATAGGGGCTACGCATGATAATTTTAAAATTAGGTTTTAACCATAAAACCTCTTTTAAAAATGAGAGGTGTAAACACAGTACGACCTTATCTAATTACGTATGGGACATAAAAACTAAAACTAAAAGAGACCCCATATTGAAATGGGAAATAATAAAAAAATGTCCCGATTACAACAAGGGCAGTAAATTCTGTAATTTATGTGGTGAGGAGAAATTAGCGATAGCTAGGTTCGAACCTGCCCATAACCTAATTAATGCTAAAACAGAAATGCTGAACAGATGTAAATTCCATAAAATTAAATTTCTTGCTTAGTGTGTTAGCGTAGTTTTTTTTTTTTTCCTTTACCCCGCCCTTGGTTGGTGGTCTGGTTCGTTAGTCTTTGTCTTGGTGGTGTCTATTTATTTGGATAATCTTTGGTTTGCCTTTGCCCTGACGAGCCGTTGTGTGAAACCGCGGTAGGTTTTGGCTATCTTGTGATTCTTTATGTATATATATATATATATATATATATATATATATATATATATATATTTAGAAAATAATTTAGAAAAACAAATACATATTCTACAATTTCAGGGATAATACGTATTTCGCCGCTGATCTTAGAGATCGTCAGACCCAAAATGATACAAGAGTTAATTTTCAAAATATTTCAGAAAATCATTACACACAGACGCTCACGTGTCCTTATTGAGAATAGACATCTGTAACGGTAATCTACAAAAAACAATTCCTCGCTCATTAAAAAAGAAAAAAAAAGAACAAAGAGAGAAAGAAAAGGAAAAATATTAACAATTGATAAATGGAAAGAAGAGAAAGAAAAAGAAAAGAAATGGAAAGAGAACGAAAAGTATACAGAGAAATTAAAACTACCGTCGACTGCAATGCGTCTGCTTGCTTAGAAAAACATGACATGGAAATTTAACATTAAAATTTCGTTTTCAATATAATGGGATATATTTATGGTAAAAAATAAATTGTAAATCATAATACGTATTACCCATAAAATTGTAGAATATCTAAAATTATATATATATATATATATATGCAATTAGTTACATATATTATATTTTTTATATATTATATATTCGTGGTACTTATTTGAAAGCGCTCAGTATCAGTGATAGAGCTAACATATTAAGTTAGATTGATGTGAGTTTGTGATCCTGGGTTTCACGCTTTTGCGATCCACAGACAAACTGATAAATTAAAAAAAATATATTGGATATATGTAGGACTGCGTATATGGGTGTATTTTTGTGGCAGTGGGAGGAAAATTTATCGTCGGGACGTCTCTCATACAAACGCAGGCATAGATACACACTTGTACAACCATTGACGTACGCAGACACACACTCGCACGCGCTCGTCCACCGGGGCTCACATATGGGGCTGACATATATATGTATATATGTGCTGTTGTGTACATGCATACGCATTTGATTGGTTTATT
This sequence comes from Ascarosepion bandense, assembly GCA_037127315.1. Taxonomy (NCBI): domain Eukaryota; kingdom Metazoa; phylum Mollusca; class Cephalopoda; order Sepiida; family Sepiidae; genus Ascarosepion; species Ascarosepion bandense. Next base: position 109,645 of record JBBBDQ010029995.1, read on the forward strand.
CTAATAGTGTATTTACCGACTTTGATTCTAGCGATGTCAACGCGCAGAAGATTTGTCTATTTCTTTGTTCTGAACAATATTTTCACGTACGCACATATATGCGTATGATATTGTCTGTGTGCAACTATGATAGGTAAAAATTGCTATTATTTCTTTAAAATAATAATAATAATAATACTATATATATATATATATATAAGAGCATGCGATGTAGATATAGAAGAATCCAAAGGAGTATCCTGTACATACAGTGGTAGGATAATTCACTAAGAGACCTCTAACTATATATGTATATAAATGCATATAGAGCAAATATAAGAAAAAATTTAAGCAAACACGTTATTTCATGGTAAATCGGAAGTGTAAGCCTATTTCAGGCGAACCATCATCAGCTTCCGTCTTTATTGTACAGAAGATTTTACACGAATGAAATTCACAAAGACCCCCACCAAAAAAGCGGAATATATATATATATATATATATATATATATATCACTTCGGAAGTCAGCCGATAGTTATATTTCTGATGTTCTTATTATTGTTATTTAATCCTTATGTTTTAACTGCAACGTAATTTATTTTGTGTTTCTGAAAAGTGCATTCTTTAAAAGCGCAAGGCGCGCGACAGGACATCGCCTGAGCGTCTGTCCATTTTTCAAAAAAATTTCAAAGCTCGATTTTCATTGGTAAATCATGTAAATTTGATGATACAAAAAATGTTTTAGATATAGTGCCTCTTTTATTGTAAGATTTTTTAAAAATCATTTCACCCCAAACAAGGTAGTTTTACTCCCACTTTTGCGCAGGGGTTACAGAGGGAAAAGAGATGAGAAACAGGGATAGGTTATAGGGAATGTCAGGAGGAGGATAATACAATGATGAGAACACCAGTGTAATTAAAGTGGAGTGGATGTGGAAAAAGGCTTGAGAGAAATGATATGAGTTAGTAAGATAGGAGGTGTCTAATGACCTAACATTTAAATTCCTGGAGATTGTAGCTGTCGGGGAAGCAAGTATAAGAAAAGGAATTCCACAGAAGGGCAATGCGAGAAAAGAAGCTATTAAAGTAGAAATTCCGTTTACATTTTATCGGTTTCACTGAAAAAGGGTGAGACCAAGTTGATAGTCTAGTCAGTTAAGTACCATACGTGAAACACGCTTTGGGCGATCATGTCTCTTTCGAGACATGACTGACTGGGCAGAAGATTATCCCGTAATAGGTTGCCATTGCTCTCTGCGGTAGATTGGTTGCCAGCCAAGGCTATAAAACCCAATCTGTTCTGTTATTTAACCCATAAGTGGAAGGAAGAAACGAATTAATACCTTTCCTAAGGGTATTTGCGCGTAAGTGAATGCAATGAATTCAACTGGAATTTGAACTCGGCTCCCCGATTTCTCGTTCCGAGCCGATATCCACTGCACCACAAAAATTCATACCTATGGAGCACCAGTGAGCTAATTTCATTGGAGCAGAAGCCGTGAAAGTATTTGTAGAAGAGGCAGAGGGAAGACACATCATGCAGGTGAGAGAGCGACTGCAGTCGATCTGCCATTCGGTATCGATCAATTTTGTCAAGATTTTGTCAAGAACCCTGAGGTGAATAGATGCTTTTGATATTGTTGTTTAAACAGTGTTTTTGTAAGTTCAGCCAAAATGTTTCTTAAAGGTTTCTGTAAATCATGGGTTAATAAATGTTTTCAAACTGCACTGTTGTTGCATAGGTTAGGTGGCATGTAAGGCGTCAACTCAAACTGCTAGTCGTACGTCTAATATAGGTAACTGATTTATGACAAGAAACATTGTCTTGTGCATTGAAATTCATACATTATATTAGTCATCGCTAGTTTAGATTTGATGGGGCTATTTTGATTCGAGACAACAACCTTGGGAGTTTTACATTTTCTATAATATATTATAAATTTTACATGTTTTTGAGTATATATATATATATATATATATATATATATATATATATATATATATATAAGTAAATTAACCTAGTGAGCCAACAAACCTACCAAGGTTTCACCTCAACGGATCTACGGATCTTCAGGTAAGGTTGAGCCAACCTTCCCTGAAGATCCGTTTAGGTGAAACCTTGGTAAGTTTGTTGGCTCATTAGGTTAATTTACTTATTCCGCTCTGCTTACGTATTGAGCTCTTTTTTGTTATTGATTACTCGTCTCGGGTTTTTTCTTTGGGCTACGTACAGGCTCGGTCCAAATCGCTTTGGCTGATGTTCATGTGTTTAGCACTTTCTTTTTTTACAACCATTTTTCCTTCCGCATATATATGCGGAGGGTTTTTCGAAACGAGTATAGTGATAAGTTAGCATATATATATATATATATATATATATATATATATATATATATACATGGCAAAAACAAAATATATATGGGCCTCAACAAAGGACACCTTTAAGACCAGGGGGTTTAACGACAGATCTAAATTTAAAATAGAAAAATTAAAAAGCAATACAAAATTGGTTAGCCACGTGTGGAAATTGAAATTAAAATGGAAAAGACACAGATATAACGTGGAGCATTGTAAAATCAGCCAAACCTTACAACAGTGAAAAAATATGAAGACTGTGCCAAGAAGAGAAATTAGAAATTATGACATACCCAAATAAAGACGAACTGTTAAATTAAAGAACGGAAATTATGACTAAATATCTCTTAGGTTACAACCAAGGCTGAAAAAGCTATAATTCGTTTTAATTTAAAAATTGCGCGTTCGTAAATTCCCTGCCACGTGAACGTTAAAAAAAAACACCGTTACAAGAACGTTCTTAAAAAGAAAAACGGTAAAAGGTAAAATCAGTTATTAAAAATTGTTTGAAGACACCACTCATGGTAGAAACCTGGGTAGCGAAATAACTCGTTTAAAAATGGAAAATATTCAAAGGTTCTACAATATAATTGTATCGAACAGTTTTTAATACAAATGTGTACTAGACTAACCCTATTATGACTGAAAAATAAGTACTAAACAATCAATCAATATATATATATATATATATATATATATATATATAGATAGATAGATAGATA